>WBZZ01003201.1:222500-224149 GCA_019918135.1 Paulinella micropora
ATTGATCCACAGGCGACATATCATCCCAACCCTGCCGCACAGAGCCCTCCCGCTCCCGCCCAAGCAACACATCCTCCACCACAACCTCACCGCCTACGACCTCACCACGCTCCTCACTCCCTCCATCCCCCTCAGCACCCCCCACAGCCATGCCACCGAGCCTCTGCATACTCAGCAACAGCTGCTTACGTCTCCCTCATGCATGGGGCAATCCCATAAGAAGTGCGCAAGGGACTCATTGACATCATCATGACAACAGAAGCAGCGAGGGGACATGCCACTGACCAACTTGCTGCGGTACAACCGAAGGCGGTTGTTGCAGCTGAGCAACCTTCTCCGAAGCAGATTATAATGCGCATCATCAAGGGCTACCCATCTTGGGAACTCCTTAGTTCCAAAGACTTGTCTTAGGATGACTCGCAGGCCATCAGTAAGATCGCTGCCTGCCTCTCGCTTGTCCCACATCAGTTGCTGCACCATCTTGACGTCCTGCTGAAGGGCCCACTTGTCCACGGTCGAACACCAACCCTCGAGGTCCTTCTCTGAGCTATTTAGGAGCTCCTGAAGCCCTTGTTGTAGATCCATTGAGTCCCTGATAGCGCCTTCGGCCTCCGCAGTCCAGTCGGATTTGACTTGAGATGCGATGACAGGAAATCGCTTCTCCGGTAGAACACGCAGCCGTCCATAAAACTTCAGTTGCGCCGCCCGCCGCAAACGCTCCGCACTCAAAGAGCGCGCCAGAAAGAGTGTAATCCACTTGCTTGTCTTAGGGCTGATGCCGAGAATCATCCTCATGGGGCGCAGCATTGCTGCCTCCAGCTTGGTGAGCTGCGATACGGGGGCACGCCAGACATCGAAGGCGTACTTCAGCTTGGCCCCCACAAGTTGATTCCAGCACATGAGACGATACCTAGCTTGTATCTCACCTGCACACCACAAAGAGTACCAACCTGCGGTGGCGACTTCAGTGACACGCGTAGCCCGCAGGGCCTGCTCCTTCCACTTCAGGTCGTCGGTGATAACCACTCCCAGGTACTTGTACTGACTGGTGACACAAAGCTTCTGGCCGCGAAACCACACCACGGGCTCACCTCGCTTCCTGATACTTGGTCGTTTCGCCTTGCTCGACGTGTAAATGGGCATGATTTCCGTCTTGCCGGGCTTCAAGTTGACTTCCAGCCGGTAATCTTCCGCGAACTTGGCCACAACATTGACCATCTTCTGGAGCTCGGTGCGACTGTGAGCGATGAGGGCCACGTCGTCCGCGTATAGAAGTGCCTTGATGTCGTTCAGCCGCTTCACATCCGTGATCTTGAGGGCACTCGCCAGCCGATCACACAGCTCATCCATAAAGACGTTGAAGAGTGTAGGAGAGAGAGGGGACCCCTGTTGGACGCCTACACCCTCCAGTACTTCGGGGGTGAGTGCTCCATCAACTAGCATTTGCGACGAAGTCTGCTCGTAGCACCTGCGTAGCGTGCGCCAGAACTTGCCCCTTACACCCAGCTTCCAGAGCCTCTCAAATAGGCCATCTCTCCAAACAGACGGGAAAGCCTTGCGTAGATCGACGAACAGGACATACGACTCCCGCTTCTGCTGCTGACGCCCCTTCAACCTCTGCCAAAGGGTAAAGACCTGATCCGTAGTGC
>WBZZ01003202.1:0-2500 GCA_019918135.1 Paulinella micropora
GACGGGAATCGAACTGGCGACAGGGCCCAGATGGTAGAACTTGACCACTGGGCTATCACGGTGTCCAAATAATAATAATAATACTATATCTGAGGCGTACTGATGCAGCTTATGGCATATCCTCAACGGACATAAGCCTCCAATACCCTTGTTCGAGGTCCTCCACCCCCCAGTGTCAGTCTCTCGCCTGATGATCGGGGCCACCGATGGAGCTCCTGAGGGCAAGACTGCACTAAGCCGAGGTTATTCCGCAGTCCCAGCAACCTCTTGCAAGACGTCACCGAATGTGCAAGTGCATACACCAAGCGCGATTGCTAGAGCTGCCTCGAAACCCCACCCATAACAATCTGGTGTCTGCTGGGTCCTGGGCTATCAACCAGCATATGCGGAGTTTAAGATCTTTTACGCGCGCAACGACCCTCCTCCCCAGCATCTATCACCAAAGGGTTATGAGTTGGCGTCACAGTTTAACGCCTTGAGGCCATTGGGCTGGAACTCTGTTTAGCAAGTGTGACTAGGTTTTTTCATCGGGATTTCCCTCAAATATGTCACAGTCAACACTCAAGGCAGATTTACTATATCTGAGGCGTACTGATGCAGCTAATGGCATATCCTCAACGGACATAAGCCTCCAATACCCTTGTTCGAGGTCCTCCACCCCCCCGTGTCAGTCTCTCGCCTGATGATCGGGGCCACCGATGGAGCTCCTGAGGGCAAGACTGCACTAAGCCGAGGTTATTCTTTCCGCAGTCCCAGCAACCTCTTGCAAGACGTCACCGAATGTGCAAGTGCATACACCAAGCGCGGTTGCTAGAGCTGCCTCGAAACCCCACCCATAACAATCTGGTGTCTGCTGGGTCCTGGGCTATCAACCAGCATATGCGGAGTTTAAGATCTTTTACGCGCGCAACGACCCTCCTCCCCAGCATCTACCACCAAAGGGTTATGAGTTGGCGTCACAGTTTAACGCCTTGAGGCCATTGGGCTGGAACTCTGTTTAGCAAGTGTGACTAGGTTTTTTCATCGGGATTTCCCTCAAATATGTCACAGTCAACACTCCAAGGCAGATTTACTATATCTGAGGCGTACTGATGCAGCTTATGGCATATCCTCAACGGACATAAGCCTCCAATACCCTTGTTCGAGGTCCTCCACCCCCCCGTGTCAGTCTCTCGCCTGATGATCGGGGCCACCGATGGAGCTAATAATAATAATGATAATAATAATAATAATAATAATAATAATAATAATAATAATAATAATAATAATAATAATAATAATAATAATAACTAGGGGCTGCGCCAACACCTGAAAGGATGGTTTTCGTTGCGCTTCGCGCAAACCGCCCCCCCCCCCCCCACCCTACCCCCCCCCCACCCTACCCCCCCCCACCCTACCCCCCCCCCTCCTTCCCCCCCCCCCCCCCTCCTCCTCCCGCCCCCCCCCCCCCTCCCGACCCCCCTTCCCCATCGAGAGGGTACGTTGAATTGCAAACCAGGGTTCCCGGGGAGAGGGCCCCCCGGACCCCTCCTTCCCCGTAGAGAGGGTACGTTGATTTCCAACCAGGGTTCCCAGGGGGGGGGGGGCAAGTGGCACCTGGTGTGCGCAAGTGGCGCCTGGTGGCGCAGAAAACCAGAAAAGTCTGGTTTGGGTGCCACCCGGCACCATAATTCTTATATTTTCGAAGATAGCTCATCAGGTAGTACCGGGTACAGCAAATATCAGCCTCTAACTCCCTCTGGTTTCCCCAAGTGGCACCTGGTGGCAAAAAACCTCAAAATTGGGTGTGGGTGCCACCCGCGACCACAATTGGTACGTACATACTCTATTTTTTGAATTCCGGGGGGAGAGCCCCCCGGACCCCCCCTTTCCATTCGACAGGGTACGTTCAATTGCCAGAGGCACCGGCAAGTGCCACCTGGTGGCAAAAGTACCTAAAATTTGGGGTGTGGGTGCCACCCGCGACCACAATTGGTACGTACATACTCCATTTTTGGGTTTCCGGGGGGAGAGCCCCCCGGACCCCCCCTTTCCATTCGACAGGGTACGTTCAATTGCCGGAGGAACCGGCAAGTGCCACCTGGTGGCAAAAATATCATAAAATTGGGGTGCGGGTGCCACCCGCGACCACAAATGGTACGTACATACTCCATTTTTGGGTTTCCGGGGAGAGCCCCCCGGACCCCTCCTTTCCATTCGACAGGGTACGTTCAATTGCAGGAGGCACCGGCAAGTACTCCCAAAAAACAAGGCACTTTGGCATTCAGGACACTCCCCTAACGCAAATATTTGCGTGAATTCCAAAAAAATCTTATCAGCATCAAGGTCGAGTCTGGGCTTACCACCTTGCCAATAGGAGCTCCCAACTCCCCCTGGTTCCCACAAACCATGATTTATTCCGATGGGGGGTGCAAAAAAAGGCCAAAAAAAACCAAGGAAATTTGGCATTCAAGACACTGCCCTAACGCAAATATTTGCGTGAATTCCAAAAAAATCATAT
>WBZZ01003202.1:25000-27500 GCA_019918135.1 Paulinella micropora
CAAGGAAGCAAGGAAGTGAGAAGTGATTAAGTTAGTTAGTAAGTAAGTAAGTAAGTAAGTAAGCAGGGAAGGAAGGAAGTGAGAAGTGATAAAGTAAGTAAGTAAGTAAGCAAGTAAGTAAGTAAGTAAGTAAGTAAGCAGGGAAGGAAGGAAGTGAGAAGCGATTAAGTAAGTAAGTAAGTAAGTAAGTAAGTAACCATGGGTCGAAGTAAGTAAGTAAGTAAGTAAGTAAGTAAGTAAGTAAGGAAGGAAGAAAGGAAGTGAGAAGTGATTAAATAAGCAAGTAAGTAAGTAAGTAAGTAAGTAAGAAAGTAAGAAAGTAAGAAAGTAAGCAAGTGAGAGAGTGAGTAAGTGAGTACGTAAGTGAGTGAGTGAGTAAATGAGTAAATGAGTAAGTAAGTAAGTAAGTAAGTAAGCAAAGAAGGAAGAAAGTGAGAAGTGAGTAAGTAAGTGAGTAAGTAAGTAAGTAAGTAAGTAAGTAAGTAAGTAAGCCATGGATCGAAGTAAGTAAGTAAGTAAGTAAGTAAGTAAGTAAGTGAGTAAACAGGGAAGGAAGGAAGTGAGAAGTGATTAAGTAAGTAAGTAAGTAAGTAAGTAAGCAAGGAAGCAAGGAAGTGAGAAGTATTAAGTAAGTAAGTAAGTAAGTAAGTAAGTAAGCAAGCAAGCAAGCAGGGAAGGAAGGAAGTGAGAAGTGATTAAGTAAGTAAGTAAGTAAGTAAGTAAGTAAGTAAGCAGGGAAGGAAGGAAGTGAGAAGCGATTAAGTAAGTAAGTAAGTAAGTAAGTAAGTAAGTAACCATGGGTCGAAGTAAGTAAGTAAGTAAGGAAGTAAGTAAGTAAGTAAGTAAAAAAGCAAGTAAGGAAGAAAGGAAGTGAGAAGTGATTAAGTAAGTAAGTAAGTAAGTAAGTAAGAAAGAAAGTAAGAAAGTAAGTAAGTGAGAGAGTGAGTGAGTGAGTATGTAAGTGAGTGAGTGAGTAAATGAGTAAATGAGTAAGTAAGTAAGTAAGTAAGTAAGCAAAGAAGGAAGGAAGTGAGAAGTGAGTAAGTAAATCAGTAAGTAAGTAAGCAAGTAAGCAAGTAAGTAAGTAAGTAAGTAAGTAAGTAAGTAAGTAAGTAGGTAAGCCATGGATCGAAGTAAGTAAGTAAGTAAGTAAGTAAGTAAGTAAGCAAGTAAGCAAGAAAGTGAGAAGTGATTAAGTAAGTAAGTAATTAAATAAGTAAATAAGTAAATAAGTAAGTGAGTAAGTAAGTAAGTAAGTAAGTAAGGAAGGAAGGAAGGAAGGAAGGAAGTGAAAAGTGATTAAGGAAGTTAGTAAGCAAGCAAGTAAGTAAGTAAGCAAGCAAGCAAGCAAGCAATCAAGCAAGCAGGCAAGCAAGTAAGTAAGTAAGTAAGCAAGCAAGCAAGCAAGTAAGTAAGTAAGTAAGTAAGTAAGTAAGTAACCGCGGCGATGCAGAGCTTGATGGCGTCTTGGATAGAATCGGTTAGCCACTGGTCGAACACGTTAGAGATAAACTGGTCAAAGCCTGTATTGTACGTGTATGTGTGTATGTGTGCGTGTATATGTGTGTGTATGTGTGTGTATGTGTGTGTGTGTGTGTGTATGTGCGTGTGTGTATGTATGTATGTATGTATGTATGTATGAATGTATGAATGTATGAATGTATGTATGTATGCATGTATGTATGTATGTATGTATGTATTTATGTATGTATTTATGTATGTATGTATTTATGTATGTATGTACCAATCTGCAGGGTGGGGGTGAATGCGTCATGGGCCTAAGATTGAGATTAGCATGAAGGTTGAGATCAAGATTAAGATTAAGATTAAGCTTGAGCTTAAGCTTAAGCTTAAGCTTAAGCTGAAGCTGAAGCTGAAGCTGAAGCTGAAGATGAAGATGAAGATGACGATTACGATTACGATTACGATTACGATTACGATTACGATTACGATGAAGATTGAGATTGAGATTGAGATTGAGATTGAGATTGAGATTGAGATTGAGATTAAGATTAAGATTAAGATTAAGATTAAGATCAAGATCAAGATCAAGATTAAGATCAAGATCAAGATCAAGATTAAGATCAAGATTAAGATCAAGATTAAGATTAAGATCAAGATTAAGATCAAGATCAAGATCTCGGATTGAGATTGAGATTGAGATTGAGATTGAGATTGAGATTGAGATGGAGATGGAGATGGAGATGAAGATGAAGATGAAGATAAAGATGAAGATGAAGATGAAGATGAAGATGGAGATGGAGATGGAGATGGAGATGGAGATGGAGATTAAGATTGAGATTGAGATTGAGATTGAGATTGAGATTGAGATGAAGATGAAGATGAAGATGAAGATGAAGATGAAGATGAAGATGAAGATGAAGATGAAGATGAAGATGGGGATGGGGATGGAGATTGAGATTGAGATTGAGATTGAGATTGAGATTGAGATTGAGATGAAGATTGAGATGAAGATGAAGATGAAGATGAAGATGAAGAT
>WBZZ01003202.1:32500-64685 GCA_019918135.1 Paulinella micropora
ATGCCACAGCACAATGGCGGGCTCCCCCCCCTCTCTTTCTCGTGTGGGTGGCACCAGTCAGAACCCCAACAAGTGATGGGTATAGCAAAGCGTAACGGCCAAAATGTGGGGGTTCTGACAGGGTGGCACCGGTGGCCACTTGCCAGAACCGCTACAAGTGATGGGTATAGCAAAGCGTAACGGCCAAAGTGTGGGGGTTCTGACAGGGTGGCACCGGTGGCCAGTTGCCAGAACCCTTACAAGTGATGGGTATAGCAGAGAGTAACGGTTAAAGTGTGGTGTTCTGACAGGGTGGCACCGGTGGCCGTTCTTGTCGGTACCCCGACAGATAATTATATTTATATGGTAAATAGCACCTCGACATGTCTGGGTTCTGGCAGGGTGGCACCGGCCACCGGATTTTTCAGGTGGCGGGGGTGGGGGGGTGCCGCTACCGGGGTACTGACAAGGGGTGGGCGGTGGCACCTGCCAGAACCGTGACAGGTGGGGGGGTGTGGCAGGGAGTTGGCCAACCTGGCGGGAGGTGGCGGTTCTGACAAGGGTGTAAAATGGGAAAAAATTGACGATAGGACAAAAAGGCAGTAGTAGAGGACAGAAAGGCATCAGCAACCAGCTTTCCGTCGTAGTTTTGGGCCCGCCGGTGAGTATGGTACAAAAGCTTCTAGAAAACCGTTACTTCTACCAGGAAACGAAACTGACTGCCTTGCATTCTCACAACCCGAGCTCGGCAGAAGTCTAGAAGTGGATAGTAGCCGGAAGTAGCCCTTTGCCATTTTTGCCCTGGCGTTGGATGTGGGCAGATTTTCGGAAATTTACCGCGGCGGAAAATACGTCGAAATTCCCTGGCCTCTGTACTCACGCTGGCTTTGTTGCTGCTTTAGGTGCCACCGCGCAAAAATGATGATTGCTCTGCGTAACAAACGAACGACAGCTGGTACGGACGCCCGGCCCCTCAAGCGACGCCGCCTGGAGTTGCCCCCGCTTACTCGTACCGTCCCGCGCGAAGCTCAACCGGGCGGGCCGTTCGCCACTACATTGTTGTCTATATCGGACAGAACCCTTGCTCTGCGCCGCGATCCGCTGGCTTATCTGGGGCTTCCGGATACGTATTGGGTGTCGGGGGGGGCGGAAACCTACTCTGCGCTGGACTCTATGCTGTTGGCCAAGCGTACCTGCGATCCCGTGGTAAAGGAAGCTGCTGGTCTGGTCGCCGCGGAGCATGCGGGCCTATATCTATTGGGGGAGGAGCACGGCATTCCAGCGGTGGTCGTGAATTTGGTCACTGGATACGTCAACCCAACGTATCATGAACCATTGAAGGCTGGCACGTGGAAAGATTCCGACGATACTGATATGCTGCAGTCGTTGTGCGGCAAAGCGCATTTGCCTCACATGTACGTGCCTACTTCCGGTCTGCATGAACCGTGGTGCTGCTCAGTTGAGATTGTGATGTACACGGATTATGATTTGGGTGACGATCGAGCAACCAGGCGGATGGCGCGACGCGTTGAAAAGGCCAAAGACAAGTATTGGGAAAAAACAGAACAAAAGCTCAACAGGCGTCTCGTTCGGTTCTTCAGGCTAGTGGATGAGATGAGACGAAGCGTTCTGACTAATTAAATTGACTTTTTTTATTCTCTGTCTTAATACTATTATGGTGTTCCGGGATGTTGGCCGTTTGCCCTACTTGCGGCGCCTGCTTTTTCGAAGGCCAGCTGTATTGGTCCGGGACTTGCAAAAAGGGGGATCCCCGGGACTTGGCCTCGCTCGTGTGCCGCCCTTATGGCGACGGCGCCTGTATCAACCCGCTCGCGACGTACCAGGTGGAGACACTTGGGAAGAACGCATGCGCTTCGTGGACAATTTTCTAGACGAGATGTTGTAAACTGAATAAAAAAACTTTTCCTCCTGTTATATCATTTAATCAGCAACAAATGGAAGTTGCGAGGTCGTATAAACGGCGTCGTTTGGATGGAGCGGCCGACGATTTCGTGCTACCGGTCGACGGACAGGCCGGTGACGTCTTGATTAGTGATGGTGACGGGGGCGTGAGATGGGCCACAGGCGGAGTGGCCGCGAACGACGCGGTAGCGCTTAATACCGCCCACAGGCTGACAACGTCCGGGAATCCGCACTTGGTGGATCTAGCGGACCTGATTAATATTAGCCAGACAAGATGACACTGACAGCTTCAAAACCAAGTCCTTGTCAGCGTGCTTGCACGCGGTCGAGGAACTGTACAACGCGGACATCTGCGTCGTGGAAGACCAAAACTTCGGGAGAGCGAACACAAACCCGGACAACCTATTGATCCAAGCGGCAGCCGGCGCAACGATGCTGGCACTCGGTGCCAAGGAGCTGCTTTACTACCAGTCTAGTTACAAATTCAGTTGCTTTTTCTCACTTACTCCGACGATATCCGGAAGAGTCAAAGGGAAGTACAAGGTACAGTCAAGGGTTCTAGCACAAAATTTAATAGAATCGTTCAACGTTGCAGGCGAGACGAAATGTCTCACAGAGTCGGATCATCTGAGCGATGCCTTTGGTCTCGCGTTCGCCGCGCTCGTTAAATCGAGCGGATCAATGCGGGGCGTCCAGCAGGGAGCGCGTCGCTCGCTGCCTGTGCCGGTCCCTGTTGGGGTGCAGGCGCGGAAGCAGGAGCAGCAGTAGCAGTCTTCTCCTTTTGGGCGTTCCAGCGTTCAGATATGACCTTCATCCGCATTTTGTGCTCGAGTGCGCGGATCTCGGGGTCCTGCATCATCGACTTGAAATACTCGTTATACGCGGACGGCGTCCTGGTCTTCTTCTCCTTCACGGGAGCAGTGGTGGCATGGCCGCAAGTTTGACAAGAAGACATCTTTAGTTTCGCCTTTGTTCTTTTGGTAAATAAGAGCAAAAGAAGAAAAAAAATTTTGTTTATTAAAAAGAAACATTTTCAACACTTGAAATACTTGGAAATGTTTGGACTGTTAACTCTACTTTGCGGTTCTAACACTTCTTTGCAGGCCGCTTCAACAATGTCTCTGTCCTGTTCGAAATAGATATTGATCTGGCGCATGGCACCGTTTACCAGCCTCTCTGCCTTGGGCGGTTCTTTCCCTTGGTACCTCGCGCGGTACCTGGCAGCAGCCAGCCTGCCGGCCTTTTTCAACAGCTCCGTCCTCTCGGGGCCCACTGGTTTTGGAGAAGAGGCCAGCTGCAAAAAGACGTCAGTCATGGCCAATTCCTTCCTTGTTGCCATCGGCTCTGGCACTGTGGCGGTAGCACCAGCGGTGATCATAGGCAAGACGGATGTCCTTCTCATGGCCTCTACTGCCTGCCGCGCGCTGTTGCGTGCCTCGTCCGCAAAAAATAGCTTGTCCCTGTCGTCTAGTTTGATGCCGAGGAGCTCGAGAACGCCTTTGTAGGCATCCAACGGCGCCGCAAACTCTGCAATGCACAGCCTCTTGCGCGCATCAACCATTACGATGCGGTCTTCGATGAGCTCAAGTTCGGTGCGTCGCTTCTTGGCGGGCGGCTGCTCGATCGAGCCCAGCACGTCGCGCCTCGACTGTTCTGACAACTGCTCGCGCCTCAGTGGCATCGCTGCCTCGAGCTCCTCGTCCCCTACCACTGCTCGTGCCGCGATGTTGGCCTGCTCCGATCGCAGTTGCTTTGCCATCTCGCCTGGCACCAGCGCCAGCAACTGGAGCAACTTGTCGAAGGGCAGGCAATCCACTGGATTGCCTTTCCTACTGTTGGCTCTCGTGAACGCGATCTTCTTAATCGATGGTTGGATGCCAAGCCTACTGATATCGTCCTTGAGCCGAATGTATATTTTACGTGCTTCACTTTCCCGACAGTCTCTGAAAGCTGCGATCGCGTCCGTCACAGAGAAGAGCCCGTCTTGCCTGCGCGCTACCAGAAGCTGGAAATCGGCCTCTCGTAGACCCATGAGCATGGGGTTTGCATCGACAGCCTTGTTGGTAGTGGCACTGGTGGCCACTGTCTTGTCGTTTTGCTCTTGCATCATCCTTGCCTGGCCGAGTTGTGGCAAAGAAGACAATAGTAAGAGAAGGGTCTTGTTGTTTGAAGCGAGAGAATTTAAATGGCCTCATTGTCTGGCTGGCTACAAATTTCAGTAGAATTTTGGGTGGTTTGTATTATCACTGCAAAATTTGTCGGTTTTGCGTGAAATTTGAACCAGCTCCAAAAATGGAGCTGGTTGAAAATTTCACGGGTCCAGCGCCCTTGTCCATGTGCCATTTTTGCCAACCGGTTTTGCGTGAAATTTGGTGAAATATCAGATTTGATACTTCGCCAATTTTGACGATTTTTTCGTATGGCTCTTATTGACGGCAAAATTTGCAGGGTTTGCGTAAAATTTGAACCAATTACGAAAACGTAATTGGTCGAAAATTTCACGGGTCCGGCTCTTTGTGCATGATTTCCGGAAAGATCAACACAGTGCGGGCCGGCCTGTGCCACATTTTTTAAACTGAGACAATTCAAATGGTCCAGCCGAGCCCAAATTCAAAGAAAAGTAACGGACGCGGCCTTTTGTCTGGCTCAGAAAAGATGACTTCGAAAATGACAGAGGCCGAGCGACTGGTGGTCGACGCCCTGATCGACCGCAGGTTCAAGAGCCCTGCGTTCAACGACCTCGCGCCGACGATACCCGAACTGCTGGCGAGCTGTGTTCCGGTGACTGCGCGCAACAGCCAGCTCGTCGTACACGAGGGCAGCGGCCAGGTCTTCTGTGTGCCCGCCCCTTTTGTATCGTGTTCGTTCCTCGACCTGGCCGTCCTGGTGCCACCGGTGGCGCGGCAGGTCATCTGCGCGGTGGCAGCGGAGCACTTGGCGCTGCGGTTGCTGCACCAACATCTACCGAACGACCTCGTCGGCCTCGTTACCGAGTTCGTGCGCCCCGTGCGCTATGAGCCCTTGCCGGCCGGCGCCTGGTCCACCGGCTGCGACCGACAGCAGCAGAGCGTGTTTTTCAACATACAGCTGCCTTTGTTAGACCTCGGCGGCCTGGGCCTGGCCGAGCGGTTTTACGAACCGTACCCTAGCGCCGGCCCCTTTGTGCCCCAGTTGGCGCAGGCCGTCGCCTCTCGGCGGCAGCGCTACTGGGCAGCTGCCGAACAAAATCTGAACGAACGCCTGAGAGCCTTTTTCGGCCAAGTAGATATTCTTATTAAACAGTTTTTGTCTTAAGCTTGCACTGCTACTATCGGCGGCACTTGTTCGTCTGGACATCGGACCGGAAAGTATAGGATGCACACGCACCCGACCACTCCTATCACAATAACGGCGACAATCGCGGCCACGAGCGGTTCCATTTTCTTTGCTTATACAATCCTTTAGCCTTTTAATTTATAAAAAATACTTGTTTTAGTTGTGAACCGCCGCAGCCTCCAGGCGCCCGTTGCCCTCGTGCAGGTGGCGGAAGAACGCGCTGTAGATGCAGACATCATACACGCCCGAACGGAACCCGCGCTTGCCTGGCGTGTAGGTCTTGGGCACAAAGTCCTTGACCAATTGGTCGGCTGCTGCCAGCAAAGAGTCGACCAGTGAGACAGTGAACCGGAGCAGCTCGTCCTTCTCGCATATCAAGGGCTGGTCGTTGAGGTCCGTGAACGTCGCGGTAATGTTGTTGTCAGTGAACTCGGCCGAACCTGCCTGGGCCAGCGTGATCTTGATGCCCTTGCTCTTGAGGTACGAGTTGCTGGCCAGCTTGGTGTTGATGCCGGTCCACGCCGCGGACCCGAACTGGTAGTGCCACTGGCTGGAACTGACCGCTCCGCCTGTGTAGGCCCCGTTGTTGGCGTCGATGTCCGCGACCAGCATGGTCACTCCGTCGAACTTGAAGATCAGTCGGTTGGCGGTGTTGTTCGGTGAGATGGTCATCTGCGATGCCAGCTCCAGCGTGGTCTCGGTCGGCGCGGCGGCGGTGTTGAACACGAGGGGCTCCCGTGCTCCTACGAAGTGCTTGTAGCCGTCCATCTCGCCGTCGAGCATGCCTCGCAGATCGTTCGAGAACGGGATCACGTACACGTTGTTGCTGTTGGCAAAGACCTCGTTGAACAGTTCGTTGGCCGTGTGCTCCCTGAAATAGCGCTCGTTGACGGGAGTTCCTTGACCAAGCTGGCTGCGCCCTTGCACATCTTCCAGATCGATCGTCGCTGTGTCTCCGAGCGCGTCGCACTTGAGCAGACGCCCGGTCGCTTCATAGGCGCGGTCTGGGGTGTAAGTGACGGCTCCGGCGCTGTAGCCGGTCTGGAGACCCGAGCGGCGCAGGAACACAAACAAGGCACCCGAACGGTGATTGAACTGGTCCAAATCGACCGTGACTCTGGACGACGGCTGCATCACTTTGCCGTGATCGATGAATTGCACCCAGTCCACGTACTGGTGGCGCAAAGTCTTGCCGATCTTGTCCGGGTGCTTGCCCACCAGCAAACCGTTGGGCATGAGGGTGGACGAGGAGATCAGGCGCACTTCCTCCAGCGTCGCGGTACAAGGGGTGGTCTGCGCAGTCTGGTCCTCGACGAAGATCGAGCCGCGCGGGTAAAATCGGATTTCGATGTCTCCCCTTAGGTGGCTCAAATCGATATCGAGTCCATTGATGAGCAAGTGAACAATGGGAAGGTAGAACCACTGGACGTCGGTACTGTTCCACACGCGAGAGCTCAAGCGGCCGTACTTGTTCTGGTTGAGCATGTCGTTGATGCTTGCCAGCGCCTCTTGGCTCAGGGTGTTCATCAGCAGGTGCAAGACATCGCCGTAGTATCTAGCTAGCTCTTGACCACAAAGTCTCTCGTAAAATTCGATACGCTTGAACCACTGGGTCACGGGCAGGACGCGGGCGTCGGTCGGTACGGCATTGCCAGCGGTCGCAAACTTGATCTCGAAGCGGAGGGTAGCGTCCTGGATGGCTCCTGGTGAGTTGTTCTCGAGGATGAACGAGAAGTAGGCGGTGTTATCGAGCGCGGCGGTGCTGGGCTTGGGCATCTTGACGATGTGCTTCGGGGCCACCACGACCGCGGCGCCAGTCGTTGGGTCGCGGTCATTGGCGTGCACGAGCATGGCTCTCTTTCCGGGCGAAGGCATAACAGCCTCCGCATGCGCTCGCTTGCCGCCGAACATCGTCTTGGTCAATATATAAGGCAACCAGAAAATAAAAATAATTTATTTTTTGCCGGACATGAGCACGGCGGCTGAGATCGCGACGGCCCCGATCGCGAGCGGCACGGTCACGCCCATCGTGCGCGCGGTCTTCTGCCGGTCCTCCTTGTTATGTTGCTTGTTCTCTCGGTCCTCATACTTCCGGCGGCCGATGCGCGCGCGCTTGGCGGCATGTTCGTCGGCCTTGGCTTGCTTGGCCTCTTGCTTGGCCGTCTCTTTCTGTTGCCTTTCTTCCTTCTTCGCGGCCTGCTTGGCCGTCCGGCGTTCGCGAGCTCGCTTGCCCATCGGTAGAGCTTTATTTAAAAAACATTCACGCGCAAGATTAAAATTTTTTAATACGTAATGACCGCGCATATTTTTGCCAGGAGAGCAGCAATTTCCCCAAGGAAGGCTTGGTCCTGGCACAACTGTCTTTTAGCCACGAGGCGCTGCTGCAGCTGCTGGAGCTGCTCCGTGGGCGCGCGGAACTTGCAGGCGAGCTCGGCCCAGATTCCTGCCTCGGAGCGCACAAAGTCAACGAGCTTTCCGTCCTTCCAAGCAGGCACGAACCATTTCTGTACGGCCTCGACCTGCTGCTCAAGACCTAGTCTCTGCAGCTGCTTCAGTTCCTTGATCTCCTCGAGCCGCAACAGCCCGTACTTTTGGAACACCATCTCCAGCGCACCGAACAGCTGCGCCAGCGCTTGTCTCTTGGTCTGCTGGGGGGAGGACATCGTCGATTGGCACGTAGGCGTCTAGGTCAACAGCGGGTAGCTTTCTTGTTCTCGCTCTTTTCAGTAGCACTAGCAGGACCACCAGCACAGCGACCAGAATTCCCCACACAGCTAGGGCTTCTTCTGGTGTCACGACAGTAGTGGTCATCTTCTTAAGTGAAGGACCACAAGTTTTAATTTTTGCTTTCTTTGTTAGAAGCGGTAGTGGCCCTCGCCGGCCGGGTTTAGGTAGTTTTCGTAGGCGTATTGTGACACGACTTCTGAGAGCGCGCCAAGCATAAAGAGCTGCTTGCCCGTGTCACCAGGCGCCATGTTCAGGCCGTAGCCGGCTAGCAGGCCCGGCATCACGCTGTAGATCAAACCACCGCCGACCACGTGCAGGGCCAAGGAAGGGTAACGTGCCAGCCGGCCCTCTTGTGTTGAATTGAGCACGCGGGACTGCAACACGTCCACGATCGTGGTCGTCGCGGCCGCGATGATGGCCATGCCTACCGACTTGTTGACGGTCACGCCTCTGAGCCCGGGCACGCCCGCAAAAGAGATAGGGGCGTCCGTTTGCACGATTACCGGCGTCGCAAAGTAGGCGAACGCCGCGGCAGTAGCACTGCGCGCGATGTTCTCCATGCTAAATGTGTCGCTGACGGTCCCGGCAATCCCGTCCATCTTTGTTTGTCCCTCCGTATTAAAGAACAGCGCCACAGAATTTAATATTTTTTTTATTCATTGATTTTTTTAGTCGAAGGGGCTGGGGTGTCTAGGTCTACTGCTGCTACGGTGGGAGAGGTGTTGCGGGCGTGCGCGATGGCCGCGGTTTGGGCCGTGATCAAGGCCAGCTCGGTGACGGGGTCGAGCCTCGTCATACCGATGCCGGCCTTGAGTTTCGCGCGCTCGAGCAAGAAGAGCCACCGCTCGTTGGCAAAGCACTCGTCGGTCGTGCCGGAAATCTGGTAGCGCGTACGGCTTGCCACCAGGCGCTCGAGGCCACGTTGGACATCTGGTCCACGGCCGAGTCGTCCAGCGCCTCTTCGGCCTCCTCCAGGATCGTGGGCAAACGCGCGCGGGCCAACTTGCGCAGCGCCCGTGGCTCGCAGGGGATCCCTGCCTTTTTGAGCTTGGGCGCAATCAGCTCCGATTTGCCGTAGGCGCACAGGAGCCGGTAGGCGGGGTCGTCGCGCAAGGGCACCGTCTCGGCCTCCTCGAACCGCGGCTGTGTCAGCGATGGCTGCTGGCGTTCTTTGGCTGCCACGCGCCGTCTTTTCTTGGGAGGAGGCTGAGTCGCGGGAGGAGCTGCAGCCCCTTGTTCTGGTGGCAGCTCTTGCTTGCCGTCTTCCGCGGCCGGTGGCTCGAGATTGGCAAAAGGGTCCATCCGTTATACAAAAGAAGGGACTCACAACTTTCTTTTTTGTTATGCACTTCCGCTTCCGCTTCTTCTGGCTCCACTTCCAGGTGCACCAATAGGCTCGTTGCTGGCCCTGTTGATGCCGACCCAGCCGCGCACGTTGCCGTCCTCGCGCTCGAAGGCGGAGACCGAAGGGATGAGGCTCCATTGCTCGTCGCGCATTTTCGAGGCCTGATATTCTTCAATCATTCTGGCAGCCTGCATACAACCGTTCCAGTCGTTCCCGTAGCTGTGTCTTAGTTCAGTCAACCAGGGCTTCATAGTTTTGCGTTCACCCTTGTTCTCGTAACAGTTGGCATTCGTGAAGTCTTCCCCGTAGACTTTGTCGATCTCGTCCGCGGTGCCGACAAGCAGTACGGCACCCTTGTATCACGACGCCAGGCTGTTCTTGCTCAGGCGCTGGGCGATGCCCTTCATGCCGGTTATGGTGGGATCAACGGCATCGGGGATCCCGTTGAGCGCAGAGTAAATAATTGAGGACGTGGCCAAAGCATCGGTTTTTACGACAGGGTCGGTCTGCGTACCGTGCTCCACTGCATCGTTGAGGTGCGCGCCCGACTTCTCGTCGGCGGTAGTCGCCAGGCGCACGGGTCCTCGTTGTGGGGCGGCCATCTCTCTTCCGTTTTTGTTTAAATAGGGCCACCAGAGAATAAAAAATTTTTTTACTTGGCGCCGTTCAGGGCCGCTTCGCACTGCCTGGCCTGTTCGGGCGAGATTTTCAGCAGGATCTGTGCGTCCTGCACCTTGGGTGGCGGAAAAATCTTTTCAAGTGGTGCCTCTTCGACCGTATTGTGCAGGGCCTCGAGCACTTTCTGTTCGGCTTGTGCCTCTTTCTGCCACTTGTGGCCGGCCTGCCTCAGTTCCTTTTCGTTCAGTTTGCCTAGCGCTAGCGCGAGCTGCGGGTTGAAGCTTTGCAGGTGGTGCATTCTTTTTAATGACAAAACTTACAACAAAAAAAAGATTCACTTATTCTTCTGCTTCTTACTCGGTGCCTCACTCGTCTCCGCCCTGTCCCTTCTCTTGGCGTTTAGCTTCACAAGCTTGATGCCCAGTTTAGACAAAATCCTGTGCCGTTCCTTCATTAGCTTTTTGCCCCTCTTGCCCTCTGACTGGATGCGCTCAGAGGCCTGGCCGATCATTTCGTGCAGCGTGCGCGATTTCTCGGTCGGGCCCACGGGTCCTTGGCTCCGCGTCTTGCGCTCCAGCAGCTCCTCGAACAGCGGGATAGAGGGCTCCTCGTTGAGGTTGGTGACGAGCTTCTCGTCGTGCCACTCGTCGGTGCCGTACGCCAGCGCCAGGCGGACTACCTTGAGCCGCTCTTCAAAGGTGAGCTTCTGGCTGGTTAGGATTTGCACGTCCTTCTCGGGCAGCTCTCCTAGCTGGTCCGGAAAGATCTTGTAGTCCAGGTCCGCCTCGGTGTTTTTGGCCGTGGCGGTCAGCACCAAGTTGGCCAAGTACCTGACGGCCAGGTTGTCCTTGTACTTTTGCCTGTTCTCCGGGTCCTTCAGGATGCTCTCGATGACATTCTTGGTCCCCTCTCGCAGGAAGGCCTTGGCTTCTTCGGGCTTGCCCCGGACCTTGTCGAGCAGCTCTCTGTCGTTCACGCCCATATTTCGCTTGCGCATAGCCTCCAGGATGCCCACGCGCAGCATGTTCAGGCTCTCTTTCTCTTGGCCCTTGGGCAGAGTTTTCCCGTTCATGGCATAATACAAGAGTTCCTGCTCGGCTTGCTTGGTGTCCAGCTCTCTGTCTGGTGCTGTTTCCATGTCCACGGGCGCCGCTTCTTTGGCAGCTCGGTTTGCGTTGCCGGTCTGGGTAAAGTCTGATCCTGCCCCCGAGCCATGTCGAGTTGTCGCCACCGCCGCCGGGTTAGCCCATGCCAAAGACTTTGCCAGCAGAGGAGTTGCTGCCGTAGGCCTCGCCGCCTGCCGCGACCAGCACGCCGGCGCCGCTCTTGTCACTGTCCTCCACCCCCCGCTGCCAGGACGACGCATCGGCCCGTCGACACCGGCGGCCACTCGCGCGGGCACGCCTGCAGCAGCACGGCCACCGGCGTCGACAGCGAGACCCCGGGACTGGAGCCAGCCCTTGGCAAACAGCCCCCGGAACAAGGCCTTGAAGCCACTGACGATGCTGGGCTGCGTCACGAGGCCTTCGCCCACCGCCTGTCCCACGTCGGGCCGCTGAGTGAACAGTGGCACGACTTGGCTCTGCGCCCACTCCCAGGCCTTGTCCATGCCGCTCCCCTGCGGGAAGCTGCCCTTCTCGCGCTCGAGTGTGTTCTTCATAAAGTCCACCATGCCCGACCTCTTGACGAACGCGCTGAACTCCTCTGCGCTGGCCGTGTGACCAGCCTCTTCTTTTCTTCGGGTGGCAGAGCGGGCGCCACGGCCTCGACCGCGCTTCCTTGAGTTCGGTGACTTTCTGCTGCGCAGCAGTGGCCTGTTGTGCGAGCTCGCTGGCGCCCGAGATTTCCTTGGACTCCTTGTACTTCTTGATTTGTTCCTGGTACCGCTTGAGTTGGCCGAGGAGCTTTTGCTGGACGCCGTCTGCCGTCTTTTTGTCCTTCTGGAGCAGTGCGTTGGCCCTTTCCTTGTAGTCGGCGTGTTTCTTCTCGAGTGCGGCCTTCTGTTCCTCGGACTCCCGGAGCCGCTCGGTAAGCTGGCGCAGCTTGCCCTCGCTGACCTGGCGCTCTTTGAGCAGGCGTTCCGCCTCCTTGACTCTGGCCGCGGCTTTCTCTGCCTTCTTGCCCTCCCGTGCTCTAGCCAGGGCGTCTTTCGCGCCCTTGAGTTCTTTCCTGAGTTTGAGGATTTCCTTGCTCTGTTTTTCGCTCTCGTGGCCCATTTGCATCACGGTCTCGTCCGCTTCCGCGATCGTGTCTGTGTTTATTTTCAGTTGCGCCCGGAGCTTCTCGACTCGTTTGGTCAGCTTGTTGTAGGCCTCGCTCGCCTCGGCCAGCGAGCTCTCTTGTTGGGAGGTCTCGCGTGTCAGGCTGTCCACATGCTGTTGCAGCGCTTCTCCTCCCTTGTTGGCAGCCTCCAGGTCTTGTTGCAAGAGGCTCTCGCGCGCTAGCGCTTCTTCCAGTGCTTGTACGGCTTGTTTGTTTTCTGTTGTCAGCTGGCGGCGGGCCTCCTCGCTCGCTTTTTGAGCTCGCTGGGCCTCTGCGCCGAGCGACGCCACTTGCTCCAGGGCCGCCTCTGCCAGCGCCCTCTGCTCGCGCGCGAGCCTCGCTTGTTGCTTGGAGTCGGTCTGCAACTGCTTTATCTCTGCTGCCTTGCGGCGCAGGTCCTGTAGCAGCAGCTGGCGGTTGCGCCTGTATTCTCTGGCCCGCGCTTGGAGCTCCTGGTTGTGTTGATGGGCTTCTTGCAGTTCTTGTGACAGCTTGGCGTTCTTGGCCCTTTCCGCCTCAGTGTTGCCCTCTGCCGTCTGTAGACGCTCGTTGCTTTCCTTGAGTTCTGTCTGTAGCTGCTCGATCTCGCTGTCCTTGAGCGTAATCTGGCCGAGGTACTCGCCGGCCAGGGCCTCCGCCTTTTTCTGCAGGACCTCTACGCCCGCCTTGTCCGACTCCAGCCCTGGTAAGCTTTTTGGCTTCTTGTAGCTGCTGGTCCAGCGCGGCTGCCCGCTCGTTGATCTCTTGCAGCTTCTGGTTTGTCTCAAACACCTGCCTGCTGGCAGCCGCTGCATTGCGCGCTGTCTCGGCCGCTTGCCGCCGGTAGAGCTCGGCCTTTTGTTCCGCCTCCTCTGCTCTGTCTTCCAGCTCCATCTTCTCTTTGCCGTATCCGATCGTGGCCACGTTCTTGTCTGTGAGTTCTGCTGTCACCTTCGAGGCCGCCTGCACCGCCGCGGCCGCGCTCTGTTGTGCCTCGTCACGTGCTCGCTCTGCGTCGGATGCTTTCTTTTTCGCGTCCGCGCAGCTTCCTCTGCGGCTTCCTGTGCCTTTTCCACCAGCGCCGTATTACGGCCCTTGGCCTGCTGAGCTTCCTGTGCCGCTTGGGCAGCTTTCTGTTGTGCTTCATCCGCCCGGGCCTTGGCCTCCTGAGCCTCCTTTGTTTGCTTGGCGGTACCTGGCCTCGGCGCGGTCCTCGGCCTGCTTAAGCTGATCGGTCAGGACCTGGGTGGCCAGCTTGTCTTGTTTGTCCCTTTGTATCTGTGCCTGGGCCCGCTGTAGTTCCAGCTCCAGGATGGCGATCTTGTGTTTGTGGCGTTCGTTTTCGTCCGAGACCCCCTTACCCGCCGCCTTGAGGTCGCGGATCTCCCTTTCCAGCCGCTGGTTTGTTGCCTCGTATTCTGCATCTACCTGGCGGGTGTACGCGTCGACGTGCCGGCCCGCGTCGACCACCCCCCGGGCCTCGCCGTCCTTTCTATTGAGCGATTCGCGCAGGTCTGATGCCAGCTTGGTCAGCCGTGTGTTTTCCGTCTCGACTCGCTTGCGCTCCTTGGCCTCTCGGGCCAGTTTATCGTTCAGTTCATCGACCTCTCGCTGGGTCGCCTCGAGCTCGTCGACCATCTCTTGGGCACCTTGGCTGCTAGCAGCAAACTGTTTTCTCTGTTGAGCCTCTAGTTTCTTCTGTTTTTCCTTCAGCGCGCGGTTGGCCTGCTCCAGCTTTTCGTTGTCTTGTGCCGCCTGTTCCGTTTGTTTGGCCATATCGTCAGCGCGCGCCTGTTCGGCGGCTCTTTCCGTTTGCGCTTGGCGCAGTTGCTTGTCGAGGTCGCTAGCCCCTTGCTTGGCGGCCGCTAGCTCCTGGGCCCGGGCCGCATGAGCCTGTTTCAGCTTAGCAAGGTCCGCCTCGGCCTGCTTGCGCACCTGGTCACCTGCCTTGGCGTCATCTAACAGTGCGGTCAGGCGCTCGATCTCCTTTCCGGCGAATACAGTGGACGCCTCCCATTCGTCGCTCGCTTGCTGGAGCCGTCTGCCAGCGTTGTCGAGTGATTTGGACAAGTAATCTACTGTCTTGTCCTGGGTTTCAATTGTCTGACGCTGCATCTTGAGACTGCGATTCAGGACAGCTATTTGTCCTTGCAGGCCATGCGGGTCTTCTTGGCCAAAAGGTCGTGCGTCGGCTTTGGCACGCTCCTCCAGATAGGCAATTTCCTGGTCCTTCGCCAATAGCAGCGTTTTCATTTCATCGACTTTCGCCCTGAGTCTTGTCACAATACGGGGCTCCTCTGGTCGCGGTAGTGGTCTGTCGCCGCCGTCTGGCTGCTCCTCTGGCTGAGGCGACGCGGCCCGCTCAACGAGTGGCTGCTCGTCTGCGGGAGGCGGGGCATCGTCTCCGTCCTCGTTGCCTTCGCCGCCGTCACCGCCCGCGTCCCAGTTGATATCGCCCCCCTCGCCCTCGTTGCCACCTCCGCCGCCGCCGTCCTCGTCCTCGTTGCCACCTCCACCGCCGCCACCCTCGTCCTCGTTGCCACCTCCGCCGCCGCCCTCGTCCTCACTACCACTACCGCCACCACCGCCACCGCCACCTTCGTCCTCGCTGCCGCTGCCACCACCGCGGCCGCGCGGTGACGCGGAGCGCGAGGGCCGTGGCGACACCGAGGCGGAACGCGAGCGCGGTGGTGGCGGCGAGGCGGAACGCGAGCGCGGTGGTGGCGGCGAGGCGGGGCGCGGCGGGGAGGGCGGTTCCAGGATGCCCAGCGCCTGGTGCAGTTCGGGGTTTACCCACTTCATGATGTCGCGGGTCTTCTGGGCCCTTTGTTTGTCGGTCTGGCCAGCATAGCCCGTGGGCCCTGCTCGTTTGCCGCGGACAACGGGCTTGTTGTCGACCCAGGACGGCTTGCGTGTTTTGGTCAGCTTGCGCGACAGGCTCTCCTTGTCTTCCCGGCGCATCCATGGCGCCGTGGTGTAGAAAGAGGGAGGCATTCCCCCTTTGTTTTACAAAACTAGCACCAGACAATAAAAAAAAATTTAATTGCCGCTCAACGACATTTGAAAAAGGTGTCATGGACGACAATGCCGGCCCGGTGGGCGCCCTGCCAGCGCCAAACGACGCGGAGGAAGAACAACCGATCGAGGAAAAGATAGACGAGTACATCCAGAAGCAAAAGGAGAAGAAGTCGAAGAAGAAAAAGAAGAAGGAGGACGAGAAGGAAGAGGAAGAACTGCCGGAGGACCCGGAACAGCTCTCGCGCAACGTCGAGTACTTCTACCCCAAGGACCCGACGGCCGGCCAGCTTTTCGTGCTGGTCGGTAAGAGCGAGAGAGGTAAGACCCATTTCTTGCGCTGGTTACTGTACTCGATGTGCCTCCGCAAAAAGGGAGCGTTCCAATTCGGGCTCGTGATGGTTCGCACCAAGTTCAAGCACTCCTATCGGTTCCACTGGGCGTCGGAGCAGCACGTGCGGGTGTACGAAGGCTTCAACAAGGACGTGCTGGTGCAGTACGTGGACAACTTGAAACGGCGATATCAGCAGCAAGGCTACCTCGAACCGAGCTTCTTGGTCTTTGACGACCTGTGGGCATTCTGAACACGCAGGATGGATGGATGAGCAACTTCATTGGGACTTACAGGCATTACAACATCTCAATCTTCGTGGCCGTCCAGTACCTGACCGGCCGCCAGAGCGTTTCTCCGATCATGCGTGAGCAAACGTCTTTTACAGTCATGTTTTTGAGCAAGAACCACAAGACGCTTAATTCGTTGTGGGAGAATTACGGACAAATGATGGACAAGAAGTCGTTTTTCCGGCACTTGGCGCAGGCCACTGACCCCGAAGTGACAGGCACCAAGCACGCGTGTGTGGTCTACAGCGAACGAGTAGACAAGCTCGAACACAACTACATGTCGTGGCTGGCCCCGCCACGCTCCGGACGGAGAGGTCATGCTCAAGGGGCCCGACAAGCCCAAGGAACCGAGCAAGGACGAGCTCACCAAGGAACTGCGCTTGGCCCAGCTCGCGTGGCGCGCGCCGAGCTGGGTGCCCAAGAACCTGAACCTGTCGCGCGGAGACCACGCGGCCCTGCAGAAAATGATGCACTACGCCGACGCGGCCAAGAGCCGCCTGCGCAAGGGCAAGAGCCTGGCCCAGAAGGACAAGCAAAAGCTGCGGAACATGGTGGCATTTGGCAAGGACGCCGAGGCAGCCGCCGAGGCGCGCTGGCGCGAGCAACAGGCGCCGCCGCCGCGGCCGCCGGTGTACGGCTACGTCTACGCCAACGACCCAAACCACCGCATGCACCCGTACCGCACGCCCAGCATGGTGAGGCGCGTCGACCAGCGGCCGGCGCTGGGCATGCCGCCGAGCCGCCGCCTCCTCCGCGGCTCCTGGGCCTGCGCCCGGGCGGGCCGCGGGCCAGAGGCTGTTAGCCCGGATGTAGCACCCTTTTTTTATTCTTGTGGCCTAGCATAGTTATAAAATGCTAGAGCGTCTGCCCGGCGACTTGCTAACGGAAGTCCTGTCGTGGCTCGGCCCGGGCGAACTGGCACGCACGGTGGTCTACCTCCGGGGCCACACAAACTGCTTCATCCGCCCCAGGCCACGGAAGCGGCGCAAGGCCGTGGCTAAAGCGGGCACAGATTTCGAGGGCCTGCGCCGCCTGCTGAACGCCGCGTTTACGTTCAAGATCAAGAACATCAACATGTTGCTGGCGCGAGTCGAAAAGAAGGCAGACAAGATCTGCTTCGAGTGCCTGTTGCCGATTTACTCACAGAACTTGTGTGCCGAGCACTATTGTGCCAAG
This sequence comes from Paulinella micropora, assembly GCA_019918135.1. NCBI lineage: Eukaryota > Cercozoa > Imbricatea > Euglyphida > Paulinellidae > Paulinella > Paulinella micropora. The sequence goes on from WBZZ01003202.1 coordinate 49,461, forward strand.
CACCGTCACGAGCTAGTGACGCTTGTAGAGGCAGTCAGGGCCCTGGGCCGGACTTCTTACCCTACCAGACGGAACAGGCGTGAACAGGTAGTCGTGCTGTCCTACGTACCGGTGTATCATTTTCTAGAGGCCTACCGGAACAGTGGGTGGGAAGTAGTCCAGCCCAATAAGTGGCAACGTTTCTTGTGGCAGGCCGGGGCATTCGAGACCGGCCTGCGCTTTCTGCCTCGTTTCAATGCCAATCTTTATTATACAACACACGACTATTTAAAAAAACTTGTGTACGTAACCTTCGGACAAGTCAACCCAGCCGTCTTCGTCATGCTGTCCTTGATCTGCAAGTGGCTCTTCTTCGCTCCCGCAGAACTGGTATTCGGGCAGGGGCGACAAGGGAGGTCCCCATGCCTCAATTTCGGCCAGGACCGCAACTGTAGTCTGTGCCTCGTTCGCAGCCGGGAGGAGGGTTTCTGCTGTGTCTGGTCCCAGCTCAGCCAAAATTGTCGTAGCGTCGACGATGCACTCGCCATTGCGCGCGAGAGCGGGGATAACTTCTACAAGGGGCTGATCTCGCGGCCGGAGGACTGCCCCAGGGGCTGACCGTGTTTTGCGGCCAAAATCGTGCACCAGGCTGTCTACAATCTCCGCTGCCGCGGCCGGGCTTGCAACCCATGTCCCGTCCTTGCGCCCTCCGCGGTTCTTGAAGACGTGGCGTTTCATGTTTTCTAATTTGTATGGGTGGAGCTGCAGATGCCGTTTTACCCGGGCGGCGCAGCGGTTGCGGTCCCACGAAGGATATTTCTGGTGGACGGCGTCCACCAGTGACACCTCACCCCATTGTGTAGTTCTGACGGTCGTCATGTCTTGGCTCCGGGACGAATTGTGAGCTGGTCACGATGAGTAAAAAAGTAACGGACAAGTGGGGCCAGAATGTTCTAGAAAAAGCGCCGGGTCCATCCGATTTAAATCAGTTCGGCAAACATTGTGCTCAATTGTTCCGGTGGCTCCGACCTGTCCAGTAGGTCGCTGACCAGGCAGGCGAACCGGGTGGCCGGGGCGACCGGAAAAGTGTGCTGGTGCGGCCCGCGCCAGAACGCCGGGTCCCTGAGCTTGGCCAGCTTCTCTGTCTTGTGCAAGTTGAAAAAGGCCAGGGCCCTGCGCTTGAGGGCCTCGTGCTTGGTCTCGTGCTGCCCGGCAGCGGCCGGTGCAGCTGGCGGTGGCACCGCGGGCCGCGGCACAGCGCCGAGTGCCTCCCGGTACTGGGCCGCCAGCTGGCTCGACTGCGTCATCAGGTCCTGGATCAGCTTCTTGACGTTCACGTCCGTCACGGTGTCGAGCAGCGGGGTCTCCCGCCTGACGAGGAAGACCTGCTGGTAGAAAAGCTGTGAGTTCAGGTCCTGGTTCGCGTGCGCCAGCACTCGAGACAAAAACAACGGCCTGGAGACCAGGGAGCCCTCGCCGTACAGCGCGTAGGCCACTTCACCGTACAGCGCTCGCAGCATGTGCTTGTTTGGCAGGGGCTTGTCCTTCTAGCTCGTAAATTTAGAGTAGTGATCCATGAGGTAGTCGAAGCATTTTTCTATCCCCGCGCCGTTCAGCACCGTCATGGCCTCGGCGTTGCCTAGCGCGGCAATGGCGCTCGTGCCGTCGGGCCGGTCCAGAACTCGCTTGGCCCAGGCAGAGACGGCGGCCGTCTTTTGCTTTTTCTGCTTGGGCGGTGGCTGCTGCTGCTGCTGCGGCGGCAGGTCGGCGGCTGAAGTGTAGTCGGACGGCGGGCGGTCGGCCTGCTTGAGCTTCTGGCCACCCGAGTGCTGTGCGCGGTACTCGAGGTGGGTGTCAATCAGCTTGCGCATGTGCCTAAAGATCTGCAGGATGCCGTTGGTGTCGGCGGTCAACAGGCCGATGGGCTTCGGCACGGCTGCCAGCGTCCACTCGCCACCGTCGTCTTCCGGCGGGTCGTAGGTCAGCCAGCCCTTCTTGGCTTGGCCGATCTGCGAGACGTGGCGGCTGAGCGCGATGCTGGAGAAGACCCTGTCCTGTTGCTGCTTTTCGTCCAGTGCGCCCAAGTCAGAGAACTTGGCCACTTCTATCCCTCGCATGCCCAGCGCGGCCATCAGGAAAACCGCCTCCAGCCCCCACAGTGGCCTGTCGACGGTAGGCAAAAACGGTGAGCCAGGGGCCTGGTGCACGCCCGCGCTCTCCGCCAGCAGGGCCTGGTACAGCGAGTCCAGCCACGCGAGCCATGTGTCCTCGTGGATGGCGTGCTGGTGCTCCATCTTCTCGGTCCTGTTTTCTTTGGTTCTTTTCGCCGTGCCGGAGCTCATGTTCGGGTCGCTGAACAGCCCGTTCTTCAGCAGGAAGAGCGCGACCTCCAGCCCGAACGGAGTCTGCAGGTTGCCCTTGGCGTCCTCACCACCGAACAGCCAGTTCCGGAATTCGGTGTAGCTGTCGTGCCTGGTCTTGGCACCAGGACAGACTGCGTCCACGAGGTCGTTGAGCACTTTCGCGTAGTCGAAAACGTCGTTGGGATAGCGCAAGAACATCTTGCAGTGCGCAAGCAGGCAGTCGCGGAGCGGTTTGGTGTTGCCGTCGCAGCCTTCGACCGAGCCCTCGTGCGGGCCGTAGAGGGCCTGCCTGAACGTCAACTCGCCGCCCTCCCAGTCGTTGCCGGCGGGCAGCCGGCGGAGGTCGTCGCTCACCTTGAAGGCCGCCAGCCCTCCCTTGTTCGAGGTGAAGAAGGTGCCCTGCAGGTCCGGATGGGTCTTCCGGAGGAAATCGCCCACGCGCATCTTGTTGTTCTTGGGAAAAATGAAGTAGTCGCCCCAGTGCTCCGTCCAGAAGGCAATCACGGCCTCCAGCTCGGCCGAGCGCTCGAACCGCGAGGCGTCCAGGCCAAGGGCGGACAAACGGACCCTGCCCAGCAGCGCCTGGTACTGCTTCGCCGAGAGCTTCGCGAGCTTGTCGAGGCCCGCCACAAACGACCACCGGTACTTGCGCCAGACCGCGGTAGTAAACTTGACGGCCGGCAGCCCTTGGGCCAGGGGCACCCCGGCCTTCTTGCCCCAGGCGGCGAGCTCGCCATGGCCCGGCGCTACCTTGACTTCCGGCTTCGGGATCTCTTTCCGTTCCGTGGCATGTAACGTGTCCATCATTTTCTGGCAGTTATGGCGGGCTCTCTTTCTCTGTTTTAATGGATTAGAATTGTGAGAATTTAAATCCAGCACGTACAGCAGTCGCGCGACGAGCCTTCTTCCGTTTTTTGCGGAGCGGCTTCGAGCCGAGGAGATGGCTTTCTCTGGGCCTGGCGTTGCCGTCGGGCGGGGTCAGCAGGTTGCCGGTGATTGGTAAAAAAGTCCAGCCCAGTGTCTGGCAGATGGTGGCCCAGATCGCCGTCTGTCTGTGCTTGCTTTCGCTCTGCTTGAGCGGCGGCACACGCGCGGCGAGGGCGGGCTGTTCCATGAGCTCTAGCAGCGCTCGGAGTAGTGAAGAATAATTGATAAAACAGGCGCGATGCCAGCCGTGCCGGACCTTGAGCAGCTCCCGCACCACCGGCCACGCCCCGTCTACCTGGTGGAACAGTGCTTCGAGCCCCTGGAGCACTTCGCGGGTGGGCTCGGCCCCGCTCGTCAGCCTGTCCCTGGAGCCGCCGAGCAGGTAGGCGAGGCAGGCCGCTCGGTCCAACGAGAGCGGGCCGAGCCGGCTCTTCTTGAACACGTAGATCAACTTCGACGGGGTAATCTCTGTACCATTCACCCTCCACTTGTGGCAGAGATCTCTCGCCAGCTGCAGCAAGGCCTGGCTGACTAGCGGCTTCTGATGAATCCCCCTCAACCCAAATACCTGCCTCGTAATCTCGCGGAACCTCGATAATCGGGTGTAACCTTGCGGGCGCCTCGGTTGCTCCGTCATCTCGCCCTCGTCCCCCCGCATGCTGCCATTCACCAAGTACTGGTTCGACCCGTACAGCGAGTGCTCCCTCCCCACTAGACCGCATGTCTTGCAAAAGGTCCCGCTCGTTTCCCGGTTGAAGACGAATTCGTGCTCGCACATTTTTGCGAGTGTGTGTGCGAGCACCGAATTCAAAAGCGGCCCGATTTAAATCGGGGCGCAGCAAATTGTTTTTCCCTCCTTCCGCCGTTAAAAAATGGAAGGCACACAGATACACCGTAAGCGGCTCTGCCTGCACTGCGGCCACCCAAGCGCGCGCAAGGACGGCAAGTGGTTCGAGCTGCCCGTCGCGTACTCGCCCGTCGAGGGCTACCTGTACGTTTTCGGGCTGTTTTGTACACCGGCCTGTGCCTGGGCCTATGTCAGCTACGGAGTGCCGGAAACTCTGCGCTCACAGGCCGGAGACCTGCTCCACTCTTACTTGCGCCTGAATCTAAGGCAGCAAGTCATACGGCCCGCCCCGCCTAGGTGGGAGCTGCTCGAGTACGGGGGCACCATGACCATTTCGGAATTCCGGCAGGTAGGAGGGGTCCGGGACTGGGTGCTACCTCTAGCCAAAAGACTGCCAACACAAAAACGTTTTATTGGACCTAACCAAGGCAAAGCCTACGTCATCAAGCGCCTTTCGCGGCTTCCGGGACTGCGTCTACTTTCTGCTTCTTGACGCGCGCGGACGAAGACGACTGTTTGTGCTTCCTCTTGATCACCTTGGGCACACACCCGCTCTCCTGCCGCTCGAGCGGCACGGGCGGCTCGACATTGGGCTGTTCTTCGTCGGCGGCCGCGCTCGACGAGACGATGGCGAATTTCAGGTAGCTGGCGCCACGGTTGAACACCAGCACGAGCGGCCCGTCCTTGTTGAGCCCGAGCATCACGCGCCCCTTCTTGCGTTCCTGGAAACTGCTCGCCTTCAGGATCTTCTTGACCGTGTCCAGCGAATAGAAGAGCCCGTCTCCAGCCTGGCCGGGCAGCTCGCTGCGTATTCTGGGCCGTTCGCACTCGCGGTACTGGATCACGTCCGCAGGTAGGTGCAGCTCTTGCGCTGTTCCGAGACATCGAGCAGGCAGGACTCGACCGCCAGCCGGCCGTTGGTGACGTAGAAGCGCGCGTGGCTGTTGGTCTTGTGGTGGTGCCTGGCCACCGCACACAGCGCGGTCGAGCCCACGTCGGCCAGCTGGTCGCACCGGAGGGTGTTGCCGTCGGTCGTGACCACGTCCGCCGGCACGCGCAGGTTAGACAGGGTGCTCGTGTGCTCGAAAGCTCTTGCCCTCGTCGTACAATTTGAGTGAAAGCTCGTTCTCGCTGTCCAGTGCGAGCTCCAGCGTCATTTCTGGTCTGTACTGCGTCAGCCAGTTGGCCACTTCCTTCAGATCGATGCAAAACACCACGCGCACCTTGCTCCAGTTAAACTGGACATAGTCGCCTTGTGACTCTTCGAAGGGCATCCACAACTCGGCGCTCACGCCGTCGGCGACACCGACGAGCCCGAGGCCGGTCGGCGTGGCATTGATAGTGGCCTCGAGCAGCACGGGCGCCAGGCACTCGACCGCCCGGCGGAACAAAGGGCCGCCACTCTTGGTGCGCCAGAGAAACACGACATCCCATCGTAGCAGCAGAGAAATTCAAAAGTGGCAAGTGCTTTTTTTGACTGCCGGCCTTTTGCTTTTTGAAGGCAGCCGATTTAAATCCGCCTCGATTTAAATCGGCACTCGCTTTCAAATCGCAAGAGGATGTCTGCCTCTCACAAAAACTTGATGATGTCTGTTCAATTGATCAAGAGCGCGAGCGATGGCAAGCAGCTGGCAGTCAAGTTCAACCCGGCCGAGGACTTGGAGAAAATCAAGCTGCAAGGCGAACCTCGGCGGCCTACGGGTCAATTTTTGGAAATGTCGTGTACGACGGGAAGGCACTGACTCTCTTGCTGCCGCCGCTGGTCGTGGCCTGGGACCCTTCGAGCTTCCAGGACTCCAAGAAGGTGACGATCGACCTGAGTTTCCGCGAGGCCACGTCCCACTCGACCGTGCTGGAGGCCTACCAAGCTATCAGGGCCATTGACGAGAGGATGTGCGCGCTGGTTGTGCAAGCCCGGGACAAGCTGCTGCCCACCGTGAAACGAAGCGGCCCTCTGGCGAAAACAGACCAGGAAATCAAGTCTTACTACCAGGCCTGTACCCGTCCCCGTACCAGCGCCAAGAGCGACAGGGCCTGGCCCGCGCGCCTGGGCTGCACGCTGACGGGTGCCAAGATCCTGGGGGAGAGGGAGACAACCAAGCCATTGCCAAGGGAGATGTAGTTCGCTGCCTGGTCCAAGTGACGACATTGTGTTCGCGCCAGGAGAAAGTTTCGCTCGGCCTCAAGATCATCCAGCTGCGAAAGATCACGGACGGCCTGCCCTACGCGGACATCAGCCTCACGGAAGAGGAAGCCTTTGGCCTGTCGCTCAAGGAAGACTCGGGAGCAGACTCGAGCGCGATGCAAATCGAAGAGGAGTTTGTTTAATTAATTAAAAAAAGTGCTTCAAGCTACACAGATAGCACAGTCGGCCGGCCCCAGGGCCTTGCTAGCGGCCTGGGTTCTTATGTAATACGTAGTTTTGAGACCGAGCTGCCACGCGTAGAACAAAGCGCTGCTGACTCTGCGCTCGGTAGGATTTGTCACGTGCAAGTTGAGCGACTGCGAGCCGCATACAAACGGGCCGCGGTCGGCAGCCAAGTGCAGCTGCAAGCGCAAGGGGATTTCCCAAACCGTCTTGTAGATCTTCCGGATGTCGTCGGGTAGGTCGCAGTTTTGCACGCTCCCGCCGTCGGCAACGATTTTATCCGGAGCTGGTCGTTCCAAAGCCCGCGCTCTTCTAGCTCGCGCACCAAGGTGTTTGTTCCACACGACGTGCTCGCCAGAGAGCACACGACGCACAAAGACGTTCGCGTGGGGAGGTTCAAACGACTCGAAATTACCCAGGATCTGAGCAGTCGTGGCAGTCGGCATTAGTGCAATTAGCTGCGAGTTTCTTAGCCCATACTTGGTGATGCTCAGTCGGAGCGAGTCCCAGCGGTCGTCTGTCTGCTGCCTACCGGGCCACAGATCGAACTGCAGGAGCCCCTGGCTAGCAGGAGACCCGCCGAAACTCTTGTAAGCACCCTTTTCCTGTGCCAGTTCACAGGACGCCCAGAGAGCACTATAGTACAGCTCATGCGCGATCTTGACATTGAGCTTTTGTGCCTCTGTTGAGTCCCAGGGCATCTTCATCAGAGCAAACACGTCGGCCAGGCCATTGACACCAAGGGCCACCGGACGATGCAAGAGGTTGCTGCGCCTGGCTTCCTCCGTGGGATAGTCTGTAATGTCGATGACCGTGTCAAGATTCCTGATGGCTACACGCACGCACGACCGCAACAGCTCGAAATTAAAGGACTTGCAGTCCTCCGACACGAACCTGGGCAGCGCAACACTCGCCAGGTTACACACGCTGTGCTCGCCACACTCGCCACCGGAGCTGTACTGAACCACCTCTGCGCACAGATTGCTACAGCGAATCGTGCCCAAGTTCTTTTGGTTTGACTTGCCGTTCACGGAATCCTTGTACATAATGTAAGGAACCCCGCCCGATTCGATCTGTGCACGGCAGACGGCGCTCCAGAGCTCGCGAGCCTTGACGGTGCGCCTCGCCAGGCCCAACCTCTCGGCGCGTTTGTACTGGGACTCGAACTCCTTGCCGTGGAGGGCGTCCAGGTCACCTACGCCAGTCTCGTCCGGGCAAAAAAGGACCAGTCCCCGTCATTCTCAACCCGCTCCATAAACAGGTCCGGTACTGCCAGTCCCAGAAACAAGTCCCGGGCTCGTAGTTCTTCGGAGCCAGTGGTTTTTTTAAGGTCCAGCCACTCGAAGACGTCGGGGTGATGTACAGGCAGGTAGACCGCGATCGCCCCCTTTCTCTTCCCGCCTGATTTGCGTAGCGGGCGGTCTCGTTTAGCACTTTGCACAAGGGAATCACACCGTCCTGTGCCCGCCCGTGCTGCGTATCAAGGACCCTTGGCCCTCACACAGCCGAGGTGCAGACCAATACCGCCGCCCCCCTTGCTGATAAGAGCAACATCTTTGATCGTGTCATAGATCTCGCTCAGCGAGTCACCCTTAACCGGAAGCAAAAAGCAGCTAGAAAGCTGGCCCGCTCTTCTCAGCCCGCTGTTAAATAAGGTTGGACTCGCGTGAGTATAGAATTGCAATGACATGAGGTCATAGGTTTCTTTGATGCGTTTCAGTGGCTCTTTGGACTCGCGGCGGTGAAGGTGGACGCAACGCGAAGCCACATGTACTGGCAGTCTCGCACGCGCGGCCCTGGCTGTCTTTGAGCAGGTAAGATTTAGCAGGGTCGAATACCCGAAATAGTCATACAGCATGTCTCGGCGGGCCTCGATCATGGCGTTGAGCTGCCCGGCGTTCTGGTCTACAAAAATTGAATAGCCGGTTCCATGCCCCACCTAAGCTTTTCCATGGCCGCGCTGAAGGTCGGCGGGCACTGCTTGGCGTGGTTGGAGGCCAGGAGACGACCACCCAGCTCTCCGTATTGCGGGTGCTGAATCGCGAGCGACGCACACGTTGACGCGGCCAGCGAGTCGAGTTCGCTCGTCGGCACGAGGTCGTACAGGCCCGCCACGACCTTTGGGACACAAGAACGGGGTCAACGCATGCAGATCTTTGGACAGGCTAGCAACTCGCCCAGAATTTTATCGAGCGAAACGGCCTGGTAGTTCCATTTCGTTTTGTCACTTGCATTTGCCTCTATACAGAGTCTGGCTCAGAACTTTTTTTTCCGTGTTCTACCGCAACCCAGGCCCCAAAGGCCGCATCAGCCGCAGAATTTCGCCTCGTCCGGTGAGGCATAGGAGCCCACAGGAGCCCGTGTGTTTTTCGTGTTCTGCCCACCACGCCTCTCCGCCGAAAAACCCGGTTGCTTGTCGTCAAGCGCTCCGCTCAGCCAAACCGCAGCGGGAATTGCGGCCAGTGCTTGCATCCAGGGCTGTGGTCTGTAGATGGCCAGGCCGGCACCGCCAGTCTGGCCGGAAGGCACCCGCCAAAGAACAGTAGCGAGTTGTCCTCTTTATTTATTTGTGTGTCTGACATACTAGCCTAACGAGATAAAAACAACATCACACAAGAAAAATTGTGTCCACAGTTCAATTCTCTCTGGTCTCCTGTCAGGCGCGCGCCTTTTTTTGTAAATAATTTTTTTTATTGATTTTACACGTCTGCGTCATTAGTGGTCTTTTGCCTCTTGGCGGCGCGGTCGTGGCTGCGCGCTGCTCACGGCGGGCTGCCACGGCTCGCGGACGGGGGGCTGCCAGAAGCCCACGTGCAAGCCTTTCAGTTCACCGGCCTCCTTGTTGCTGACTACTTTGTACGACACGATCTCCGGCCTCTTGCCGTCCGCGTTCTTTGGCAGCCGCTTGGAGCCTGTCTTGACTAGTGCAAAACCAAACTTGGAGAGCAGGGACTTAAGGCACATCACGGCCTTCTCGGGCGGCTGGTCCGTGCGAGTAGTTTCGGGTCCCGCTGCGAAATCTCCAAGTCCCGAAGAGCTTGCTAACCGGCCGCCCGTTTTGTTGATCTGTACGTTGGTGAGCCGATGGTCGGAGAAAGCAGGTCGGGCAGCTGGCAGCCAGCACGGACGCCGTTTCCCTGATGACGTGGTGAGCGACGGTCGAAGCTTCACGTATTCAGTCACCTGCTTGCGCTGTTCCCTCGACCCGCTAAACAGGCCCTGTCGTCGGCCTCGACCGCGTCGGCCACGGGAGACAGGGCCACTTGCATCAGGCGCAGCGCGCGGCGCTGTTTGCGCATGGCCTTGTACTGTCCAGCAGCTCGTCGCGGGATGGCCTTGCCGCTCAGTGCCTGTTCGCGCATAGCGTGCAGATAGCCAGGGTAGAGCTGCAGCGTCTCTAGCACCACTAGTTCTACTTGTATGTATTTCCGCTTAGTACCCTTCATGTTCTCGATGTCCTGCATGCGCTTCCGGCATAAAAAGTGCTCCGAGGTCCGCCCACTTGATGTGCTGAGACAACACGAACTGGAGCTCTTCGTCGGTGGTCTCGCGGGTTCCGGCCAGCTCGTCCTTGCGTCTGCTTGCTTGGACTCCACCACCGGGTCACTGGCCGGCCGCCTCAGCTCGTCGAGCGCCTTCCGCAGCTGCTCCTCTGGCGGAGGCTCGTCCATAACCAGTGCGTGCCCGCGCACAAACTGGTGGAACACGAGCTCGTTCCGGTTGTGCTCCACTTCCGTCTTGCGCGCCAGCAGGCATTCCACGAGGTTGGAATTCACCTCGACCGAGTACAGCTTTCGGCCGCTGTCGTCGACGACGTCCCTCCACCGGAGGCCAACGTCCATCATCAGAGTATATGCTGTCCTTGTCTTTGGGATTGGAGCTGAGCGTCACTTTCCGTATCTGCTGTCTCTTCTCGTTGAAGTTCTTGGCCAATTCCTTGTACACCCCGTCGTGCTGCCACGGCCGCGAGACCCTCGCCGGAGCGCACGGACGGCGGCCGAAACCCCTCGCCAAAGTAGCAGTAGACTGTCCTGTCCCGCACACGGCGCGCGCGCATGACCATCTGCCACAGAATCCTAGCGGGCGGACCACCCCTGGCAATGCCGTCCCGTTCGCACAGTGCAGCATCACGCACTCGATCGGGTCCTGTAGGTCGGCCGCAACGCACAGCGAGCTCGTGTAGATCAGTATGATAGCAGCCAGAAGTGTAGTCGCTTGGTATCGAGGGCCTAAACAGGTTGTTGATGTTGGATATCATCGCCTGGACTCTCCTGCGGGGGGTCTGCGCAGTCAAGATCCGCACCCTAGCCCCGCGAGCCCAGGTCGGATCTACCTCCTCGACCTTGCCGTCTTCCCCGTCTCGACTTTTTCCCCTTGGCGTCTGGCCTCTCCGGAGCTTCGCCGGCCGCCACGAACATGTCGTAGATAGCCCTTGCTTCGCGGTTGGAGCGGCAGGGCACGAGCGTCTTTTTCCCTTCTCGCAGGTTCGTTCGCAGCTTCTCCAGCCATGCCTCGAGCTTGCCTACAACCTTGATATCGCGCCTAAGGTGTGGCGGCACGTAGCGGTAGTCGTGGAACTGTACCTCGGATTGCTTGCGATCCCGTTGGCGCCCACGAAGAAGTCGTAGCACGTAGAATCGGAGGCAAGGTCCTTGTCCATCACCAAGACGTGCGGGGTCTCTTTGCACAGCTTTTCGTAGATTGCGTTGTTCTCGCGCAGGTTCCAGCGGTTCGTCTGCATCGAGACCCGCTGGTCGGACAGCAGCCTGAAACTCGTCCAGAATGAGCAGGTCGTAGCTGATCAGCGTCCTCGCGCCGCCTTGGTGACCACCAGACGGTGCAGGGACTCGTATTGCACGATAATTCGCTTGTGCTGGGACAGGCAGCCGCTAGCGTCCCTCGGCGCGTCCATGTAGTTGGCCAGCGTGGTAATCTCGATGCCGTTCTCGCCAGGAAGGAGGACAGATCCCAGTCGACGCAAGACGCCTGTGTCCGCCGGCCGGTCACGATGCAGACCCTGGCATCTGGGTTCGCCGCAGCAGCTCCAAGATGGAATTCCTGGAAGCGTGCGACTTGCCTAGCCCCGTGATAGCGTTCACCAGCTGGTAGCGGAACTTGCTGAAGCTGATCGGATGCATGTACTCCTTCTGTACACGTCCTCCTCTGTCCTGTAGATGTTGGCAGTTCAAAGCCCAGCTGCTCCGCCGGCGAGCCCTCGTCCTCCGCCTCCAGCAGCTTTTCGCGGTCGCCGTCCTGCGCGACCATGGAGCTGCGCTTCCAGCCGAGCCTAGTGAGCTTGGCCAGCCTCGTGAGGTCCTTGCGGCCCTGGGGCCTCGTCTCTGTCTCGCCGTAGTCCACCGCGAACGCAGAACTCCGCCAGCTCGCGAAGCATCGCCTCGTCCACCACGTTTTGTCTGTCCTCGATCACCAAGCGAGTCGTGGCGCAGGCAGATCGTCTCGCAGCCCTTGTCACGGAAAAAGGCCATGGCGCGGGACATGACTTTCGCTTCGTAGCGAGTAGTCACAAAGTGCACGAACGCCCCCTCGACGTTCTTGTAGTTGATGCGCCTGACGCGGTCCCAGCCCAGCTTGCGCCTCTTCTCGCAGAAGTCCCACACCTTCCTAAAGTGCGGCTTGAGCACCGCAGATCGCGTGCGAGACCGAGTTGCGCAGCCGCTGGGCAAAACGGCAGGGGGCAGGCCCGCCAGGTCCCCGCCGTGCAAGATCCTTGAGCAGGTCTCCTTGGCGCCGTCCCTCGACTTCCCGAAGACTTCGCCGTCTTCTGCAGGCACTCTTCCCGGTTCTCTACAAGCTCGCGCAGGGCAGCCAAGGGGGCCAGGATCGCTAGCCAGGCTTTCCGCCAGCCACAGCAAGAACACAGGCACGCTGTTGTTGATGTCGACCTCCTGCAGAACGCTGGCAGGGCCAGGCGGCGCAGGGCGGCAGGCGCATTCTGCATCCCCGTCGTGGCGTAGGCCCGGCCGCTCTTGGTGCCCTTGCCGTAGCGGTAAGTCGACGCAGTAGCCCCCAGTCGCGATCACTTCCTTCTGCATGCAGTCCAGCAGTTGCTTGTGAGCAGGCGCCAGGCGCGGCTCGGCCAACAGGTCGCGGACTGCGTGCAGGTCCAGTAGCTCGTAGAACCTGTACACGGCTGCCCTTCTTCGCCTTGTCCTTGCTGGTAGGACCGCCTTCTCGTCGGCCGACTCGTCGTCGCTGGCGGCCTGGACCGGGCTCGGCGGCTCGCTGTCGCACTCTTCCGCTTCGCCGCCCGTGGCCGCCGCTGCTTGTTGTGCCCTCTTTCTCTTGCGCCGCGCTCTGGCTCGCAGGGACTGCAGGGCGGGGCTTTCGTCGTCGTCGTCATCGGAGGCAGTGACGGGCGGCATGTCTACTCTGTGTTCTTGCATGTAGGCACCTACAAAAAAAGATGTCGTGTCGCCGCACGCACGAGACAGCAAATTTTGACGGGTTTGCGGTAAATTTTTTTGCAGGCAAGAAATTTTGACTGGTTTTGTGGCGGTAAGTTTCCGGAATTCAGCCTCGATATGCGGTAAGGACAAATTGGCAATGGCTTCGTTCCGGCTGTGACCACTTTCGTCGAGCAAAACTCGATTGTTCTGAGGGATGACAAGGGTGCCGCCCGTGACAGTAACGGTCTTCTAGAAATTCATTGGTGCGCCGGGCCCAGATACGGCCATACACCTACGGTCATATCACTGCCTTTTTGTCCCGCACTACTGCCTTTTTGTATCATATCACTGCCCTTTTCGCCGTATCACGAATATTTCGGCTATATCAAGAGAATAAAAGTTTTAATTAATTTACAAAATCTCATTTTATTAATAAAGACTTTTTCCCGGACACACACCCGACCGGGCCGTGAACACTAACATCATGTCTGTCTCAAAGTGGAGTCACGGTCAGCCACTCGTAATTCGTGTTGGAGGGATGGATGCCCAAGGCTCCGAGGTCCTCCAGGGGCCGGGCCACTTTAGACCTGCCGTCGAATACCAACTGCCGCGCGGGGTCGACACCGTAGGCATGGCCGCCGTGCACGAGGATACCCAGCGGCGCGGTTCTGTCGCGTAGCCAGCCAGTACCGCGCATCTTCCGGTGCTCGCGCGAAACGATAGCCAACGACTGCCCTGCTGCTCCAGTGCGTCCAAGTACTCGTAGAACACGAGGTAGCAATCTACCGACTTCTTGAAGTCCGAGCGGAGCCGTTCCTTGTAACGCTTCGGCGCGTCGCACAAGTTGAACAAGGCCATGGCTAGGCACGCGTACTACTTGTCGAGACGGTAGCGCTGTGCCACGGCCGTGCCTGCTGAGCAGGCTACGGCGCGCGGTACAGAGCTAGAGTCTCCGACCTGCCTGTACGGAGTGTCCTTTGCCATAACCTCCGCCGCGATCGTCCGCCGCCAGTGCTCAGCCGCGTAGGGGCCGTCCTCGTCCTTCCACGTGAGCACGTAGTCCAGCGGCTCCAGTCCCCACTTGCGACGCTTCGTCTTGAGTCTTGCCAGGTCACCTTGATAGCGGGCCCGTCGCTCTCCCCCCAGCCACACTTCTTCTTTTCCTCGTCAGTGGCCAACTGAAGCTCCTGGTAGCGGTAGCGCTTACCAGTCGGGGCGTGCAGGCAGGGTCGCTTGGCGGGCCTCTCCTCCTCTGGGACGGGGCGGGGGCGTCGTCGGTAGCGGTAGCGACGCTGTAGGTAGCGGCGGGTCGATGGTCAGTATGTCTATGTCTTCCTCGTCGTCCTCTCTGTCGCTCCCGTCGTCTTGCCCCGCGGGCGCTGGCGCGGGCCGTGGCAGAGCGCGAGCAGCGTTCACCAGGACGGTCGACTGGGCCCATGAGCATGCCTGCTGAGCAGGCTATACCCACGGACGCAGCGCCCCCTGACAAGCTAGCTCGTTCTCTGCCACCGGCGCTGGCCGTGGCACGCTGTCGCCCAGGCTATCTTCCTTGCCGCTCGCTCGGTCGGCCACGCCATAGGCAACGCCGAGCACTGTCATGTACGCTATTGCACATACACACACAAGCTGGAACTCCCCAACTTTACAAGAGTCTACCTCAAACCAATCTGGAGTATTTCTCTGTAATTTTTGTTGCACGAGCTTCCTCGTGATGCGGGCTATCTAAATCTATGCTCCAACCTCACAAGAACACTCTGGGAGCCGTTCAGCCACTTGGTGAAAGTCACGGAAAAATGGGACCGACCCCATTTTTCCAAGTGACCGTTTGTAACCAATACTCGAGATTTTTTGCGAGCCGTTTGTGCCAGTAGATTCCCCTTGATGCGGGCTATCTAATTCTATATTTAAACCTTGTGGGAACCCTCTGGGCGCCGTCCAACCACTTGGTCAAAGTTACGGAAAAATGAGGCAGTCCACATTTTCCCCATTTTTCCAAGTGACCGTTTGTAACAAATACTCGAGATTTTTGCGAGCTGTTTGTGCCAGTAGATTTCCCCTTGATGCGGGATATCTAATTCTATATTCAAACCTTGTGGGAATTCTCTGTGCGCTGTCCAACCACTTGGTCAAAGTTACGGAAAAATGGGCCGTCCCCATTTTTCCACATTTTTCCAAGTGACCGTTTGTAACAAATACTCGAGATTTTTGCGAGCTGTTTGTGCCAGTAGATTCCCCTTGACGCGGGCTATCTAATTCTATATTCAAACCTTGTGTGGAACCCTCTGGCGCCGTCCAACCACTTGGTCAAAGTTACGGAAAAATGGGGCTGTCCAC
>WBZZ01003203.1:0-22500 GCA_019918135.1 Paulinella micropora
CATATATACGTTCGCGTTCTGTCGGGGCCTTTCGTGAAGAAAGAAAAAGAGTTGGCTAACGGATCCTCGGCATTTTCTCTGAAGGGGATTTGTGCATCCGGCCGCTGTGTGTATTGTTGAAATGGCAAAGATGTATGGCAGCCAATCACAAATAAAGGTTACAAAATTAGCAGCAAATCTCACGACCCACATCCTCTTAGTTGGTGTAGGTTGAAGGACTATCGAGGTCTGGTGAGTCCTGCCAAGACCAGACGTCAGACTTGGTGCGTCACTCTCTCGATCAGTATCGAAACTACAAGTCATTGGAGGCAAGATTCCTGGCCCGGGATGGCACACCCGAAACTCGAATTGATGAATGTTTTTTGCCCTTACTGTGGGGTTGACAAGGACCAGTCCCGGTGGGGCTTTCACCATCGCTCTGGTGCACAGAAATTTTATTGCACCAGATGTCAAAGGAGCTACTCAGATGGCGCATGGTTGAAGAGGGACAAATACAGCAGAGTATAACCTTTGCAGGTTTCCAGGATAACCGAGCACTGGACTATGAGCTATCATTTTGCGCTCGGATTTCCTCGTCGAGATGGGAAACAACGCATCTTCAGCTCTGTTTCCTTTTCACGCTGCGTTTTCTTCATGCCCCAGAGCTTTTTGCAATATTTATATCTGCGTCTTCCTCTTGAAGTCGTCCAAGAATGTACAAAAAGAGCATCGCCCTAATAAAGTAATGCGGCTGAACGTGAAGTTTTTATTATTATTATTAATTATTATTATTATTGTTATTATTATTATTATTATTATTATTATTTTCATACAGTAAACAAGGTTTTTTATTTATTTATTTATTTATTTTTTTCACAGTAATGAGGAAAGAAAAAGAGAACTTTTATTATTATTATTATTATTATTATTATTATTATTATTATTATTATTATTATTATTATTATTATTACTATAGTAAGCAAGGTTTAATGAGAGAGAGACGATAGAAAAAAGAAGAGCCTAATTCAAAAGAATTCTGGTTCCAAGGAACAACAGTACAAGCTCATAAGGAAATCTGGAACTAAGGAAAAGAAAAGAAAACGGAGAAACAAAAAACAACAAAGAGAGAAAAAACAAAAAACAAAAAAGGAGCAGGAACAAAAAGACAAGGGAGACGAAAGAAACAAACAAACAAGCGAAACAAAAGAAACAAAAACAAAACAAAAACAAAACAAAAATACAACAAAAGAGGCAGCAACAAACACAAAAAAGCAAAACAAACAAACAACGCCAGACAGGGGCAAGGGAGAGGATACTGAACTAGAGAGCAAGAGCGGAAAGCGCCAGCAATGGTAAGACATAACTAACAATGGGCGCAAGTGAGATCAATTGACAGTCAGTGAGACAGCCCTTAAGGAAACTGCAGCACCTAACGCAATTCACTCGCACCCGGAGGCTATCGTAGCCAGGAGGGTGGTGTGCAGAGCGTAGTAAGGCTCGACGTGGCGTACTCGCGACGCGATTATGCCGAGTGCTGCAGTATGCATAAGGACCAGCCCAAGCCTGGCAACCTCATAGACATGCAGCCTCAAGCTAGTCGAGCCAAACCAGTCCGCACCCCACCCCCCTCATAGACCAGAAGAAACTCCACAAGCCACAACCATAAACATGCAGAAGAGCCATGCCAGAACAAGCCGAAACCTAACAGGCAGCAATAGATAGAAAAAAACGAAAAGGAAAGAGGAAACAAAAGGGGAAGAGAAAGAAAAAGAAAAGAATGAAAGAGAAAAAGGGTAATAATTGGAAGAGAAATAATAATAATAATAGTAATAATAATAATAGTGCTTCTCTGTCAATGGCTGATGCATTTCTGCACATGCGCCTCCATCGTCTCACCCGTGAGGGGAGTACGAAGAATTGACGATAAGCTCTAATGACACCCCCGCAAGGGCAGTTCCAACACTTCCAGACGGGCCGGTATGTTCAATGAAAATACTGGTCCAGACGGATCGGTATGTTCAATGAAAATACTGGTCCAGACGGATCGGTATGTTCAATGAAAATACTGGTGGCACCGACGGGAATCGAACTGGCGACAGGGCCCAGATGGTAGAACTTGAAATAATAATAATAATAATAATAACAATAATAAAAATAGTAATGATAATAATAATAATGTTAATGATAATGATAATGATAGTGATGATAATAAGAAAAATAGTGCTTCTCTGTCAATGGCTGATGCATTTCTGCACATGCGCCTCCATCGTCTCACACGTGAGGGGAGTACGAAGAATTGACGATAAGCTCTAATGACACACCCGCAAGGGCAGTTCCAACACTTCCAGACGGGCCGGTATGTTCAATGAAAATACTGGTCCAGAAATAGACCGGTATGTTCAATGAAAATACTGGTGGCACCGACGGGAATCGAACTGGCGACAGGGCCCAGATGGTAGAACTTGACCACTGGGCTATCACGGTGTCCAAATAATAAGAAATAATAATAGTAATAATAATAATAATAACAATAATAGTGTATCTCCTGCCAATTGCTGAGCCAAAAGGCCATGTGCATCCAATCCTCCATTTCATAAGGAAAGTCTCCACACCAATCGGTGGAATAAAGGAAGTGACTGCATAGAACATTACTCTAGGAGCTTTATACAAATCAGCACATTGAAAGGAACCGATGGCCTATGTACTCCCTAAATAACAATAGTGCTTCTCTGTCAATGGCTGATGCATTTCTGCACATGCGCCTCCATCGTCTCACCCGTGAGGGGAGTACGAAGAATTGACGATAAGCTCTAATGACACCCCCGCAAGGGCAGTTCCAACACTTCCAGACGGGCCGGTATGTTCAATGAAAATACTGGTCCAGAAATAGACCGGTATGTTCAATGAAAATACTGGTGGCACCGACGGGAATCGAACTAGCGACAGGGCCCAGATGGTAGAACTTGACCACTGGGCTATCACGGTGTCCATATAAATAACAATAATAATAATAATAATAATAATGATAATATAATAGTGCTTCTCTGTCAATGGCTGATGCATTTCTGCACATGCGCCTCCATCGTTTCACCAGTGAGGGGAGTACGAAGAATTGACGATAAGCTCTAATGACACCCCCGCAAGGGCAGTTCCAACACTTCCAGACGGGCCGGTATGTTCAATGAAAATACTGGTCCAGACGGAGCGGTATGTTCAATGAAAATACTGGTGGCACCGACGGGAATCGAACTGGCGAGACAGGCGCCTGCAGTAGAAATAGCTGGGGGCGGCTTGCTCCAAAATTGGAGTGGTTGGAATGACTTCGTTGGAAATCGCCGGGGGCACGATGTACACCTTGAGGCATAAAGTTGGGGACCAATAGACCTTGAGGGGTCCACATAACTAAAACATCTCGGCTGTCATCGTCCGGGTCAGGGCATGTCTGCGCGAAGTCTTCCATGAAGGAGTCTGTGTATGGAAACGGCGGGCAGATGTCGGTCTGAAGCGTCTGAGGAGAGGTTACGTGGCTCGATAATCGGAAGAGGCAATGTGGCTAGGTGACAGAGGAGAGGTTACTTTTGAGCAATCCGCAAAGTTCACACTTTCCTTGTTTCGAGGGTGTTGCGAACGTCGCGTCGTTGAGTGTGGAGGAGAAGTTGCAGATGTCTGGGTCGTAGTCGGCGTTGATGGCAAACTGCTTGACGACGAACCGCTTGACGAAGACGAGGAGGGGCCTTGTCCGCCACCCTTTGAATCGTCATCGTCGTGCTGCTACTTGTTCTCACTGGGCTTGCAGCCAAAAAGGGCTGTGGTTGAACAGGGTAGGCACGAGTTACCTGTGGCAACGGTGCGGCCGGTATGTCAGAACCAGTGGCCGCTGGTGGATGAACCAGGGTTGATGGAGGCTGAATTGAGGCTAACGGTGGTTGTGTTAGGACTGGGCAACGACGCTGGGGCCGATGGAGGCTGATCAGGGGCTATTGTTCCTGACGATGAACTCGAGCCAGATGACGAGCTGGATGAGGAACTTGAACTTGACGAAGAATCAGGTTGATCATCGTACTTCTCAGGGGAATACACTATCTCGTAAGGGTGCGATGACGATGCTTGGACGTCGAATCCAGCGTGGATATTGTAGGTGTGAGGATATCCGATTCGATAGTATTTCAGTGTCTCTCCTGGAGAGAGTGTAAATACATGGGAGGTCTCAGGTTCTGGGATAAGCAATCGCTCGTATACGAGGTCTCGGGTACTCATTTGTAGCCTGTTGTAGAAACGGTCGAGCTTTTCTTCTGTCCTGAACTCCTTGAGGTTGATCCACCGGTGTTCGAGGTGGCCTTCGTGTTGAAGGGTGTTATTCTTAACGCCTGTGTGCAAAACGTTGAAGTGTCGTTGAGCGTGGCGTGACTGTAGCATACGGATAAGTGGGGCTCCGTATGGGTAGCCACGGAGACGTTTGTTTCGGGAGTACGGGTTAATGATATCCGTCGAACATGGGACAGTATGGGGTGGGTGGTGTACCACATGAATTTCCTTGCTTGAACGTCTTCCGGTTTCGCTCAGGCGATGGTCATAAGAAACCACTAGGCTAGATGCCACGGGATGTTTTCATAACGTATCCAACGGAATTCGCATGAAAAAGAATCCCTAATTCTCGGTGTGTCTGGGCGTGTCTTCCAGTTGGGTGCTTGTTGAAGGTAGTCACGGGTAGCGGCGTCGATCGAAACTGTTCCAACGAATTTCGTTACACACACCGCTTGTCCCATATAGTGGTTAGGATTAAAGAATGAACCCAAAAACAGTTCGTCTCCTCTGTCCGTGTAGTAAACCGTGATGTTACAATCGTCGAAGTAGGTGAGCGGCAAGTCGACAATACAATCGTAGGATCGCTCATGTACTGCACGTAGTTCTGGCACGATGTTTCCGCGATCTTGGTCGTAGGTGTCATTTGCGAAGATTTTGAGCCATATCGGGTCGTTACACGGACGGCGATGAAAGTAATGTTGTAGAGCAAAGCAGCGTTCTCGAGTTGGGAGTCGAAAGACACTGCGTTTGTATAATGATGTCGAAAGCGGCAGCGGATGAAATCGTAGATGCTTAACTTCAGTTTGTTCCATACTGCACCACGGGAATAGGAGTTCTCCTCGAAGGACGGCTGCTAAGGGTGATGCACTTGGGTTTGCTCCCACAAGTAGGCCGAGGTACGAAGATCGATATCCCCACGGGCGGTAAATATGGTCAAAGGACATTCCTGCTTCGAAGTACGGGACATCGCCAGTAGGTTCGGTGTTAGGTCCAACTAGAGAGGATGCAATAAGTTGAGCAGTGTTTCTACCGTTTTGCGGGCCGAAGTGGAATATGATAGCAGTGTGTTTGCTTTCATAAAACCGTGACATCATGGTGGAACCTTCCTGGATCTGAAAGATGTCTTCAAGTGCGGTTTTCGTAGACGCATTGCTGCCGCGACGGGTCATCAAGGGGGCCGATGTAGTGTCTGCACGGACCAGGCACATGGCTTCGGTGTTGACGACTGCGAGGGGGCGTCTGGTGCCCGAACGAAGAGCTAGGCAATGTGTGAAGTCTTCAAAGGTCTCCGGATCTATCTCGTGTGCGTTGTTACGAGGGGGCCAGTAACGCTGCATCAAGATGGTAGGGCGATCGCGGTGGAAGCCTTGGATGGCTTCAGAGAACTCTGTTGAGTATTCATTGTCCCAGTTGGTCTTTCCATACCATTGTCGCGGTTCTGTGTGCGCGTATATTCTACTTACACTGGTATGTGATAACTTAGCATCCCGCGGGAGGAAAGTTCTTACCAAAAGTGGCCTATCGGCGAAGTGGTTGTAATCCGCCGAAGGGAGAAGCCAGTCTTCAGTCACTTGGAAGGTAGGCGGGCTACTAAGGGGTTGGAAACGGAAGACTCCGTGACGGAGCGATTGTATCCTAGGGTGGTAGCGTTCCACTCTTGGGTGTTGCATGTGCACCATTGTAGAGTCCGGCCATAGGCCTTGGTTGAGCGTAAAGTGCTTTGGGATCCAGTATCCCAGGTGACGGCAGTGCGGATGAGTGCCTGGAATCATGGTCATGGCCGCTGTCGGGAAAAACGTGGCGAAAATGTCTCAAACAATGTAGAGTTCCTTGTCCATGCCTGGAGAGCCGTTGGTGCCATAGGCCTTTTGAATTTCCAATTGGTGGGCTGGCATGTCCGTAAAGTTGGAGAATCCCGACCAAGGGTGGCTCGATCTCGTAGGGCTGATCCGGACATAACCCTCAGCTGGAGGGGAAAGAGGTGGAGGTGGTATCGGCGTCATTGCTTCTCTCTGTGCCAGCTGGTTTCGTGGTCCCACCTTGTTGCGGTCTTCGGCGGTGAGAGTGCGGGTCCTGTATAGTCCAAGTGGGCTTAGCGAGTATGCGACTCGAGGGCCTCCTTGCACCGGGGAGTGGGTCGCCCAGGATAGGGCTCGCACCTTAGCTGGGCTTGCCGCAGGTACCGACGACGAGCTGGACGAGGAGGACGAACTACTAGAAGATGTTGTAGGTGCCTGCGGTTGGGCTGGTGTTGCGGCTGTATTTGTCGCAGAGGTCGATGAAGAACTGGACGCAGCTGTCGAAGGACCAGGAGATGCGCGGGCTGCCCTCTGGCGGGCGCTGGTATGTGCTCTCGCAGATGCTTTACTCAACCCGGCGACTGGACTGGTAGTCGGTTGGGTGAGCCGAGGTGGCGAAGGCGAGACTGTTGGAACTTGAGAGCAAGGAGAAGAGGGTACCGGTGATGTTGAGCGTTCGCGTTTGCTTGAAGAGCGCCGCCTACTCTGTTGATAGTTGTGACTAGATGTTAGAGGAACAACTGGAGCTTGCAACGACGGAGGGTTAGTCAGCGCGTTCTGGAACGATTGCGGTGTGCCAGGTGCAGGGGCCGATGGTTGGCCAAGGGCCGATGCAGCGGACGTGGTAGATGAAGATGCTGTCGATGATGAGGATGAAGCCTGCATCAACGATGGCGATGACGATGACGATGAAGATGATCCGAAAGAGAGAGATCGCACAGTCGGACTGCGTCTCGGGTTGGCCCGCTGAGTATGTCGGATAAGTGACCAAGCACGGGCATCGTTATAATAATCCTCATGTGTTATCAGATCGGAGGATGGCTTGTGTTTCTTGGAGGCACTA
This sequence comes from Paulinella micropora, assembly GCA_019918135.1. Taxonomy (NCBI): domain Eukaryota; phylum Cercozoa; class Imbricatea; order Euglyphida; family Paulinellidae; genus Paulinella; species Paulinella micropora. The sequence goes on from WBZZ01003203.1 coordinate 7,147, forward strand.
GATTTGATTTCTTCTTCTTCTTCCTCTTCTTCATCGTCTTCGTCGTGATCTGTCAGTACCCTCCCATCGCATGGTCTCTTCTTTTCGGACATGAACAGGTTGCCTGTGCGGCCGTAGAGGTGGGCTTGCGAAGTTGATAAAAGATCGTAGGAATCCGAAGGTTGTGTAACACGGAGCTTGAAGATCTTCTCGATCTCGGAGGTCGGGTAAGAAGTCATTTAACCCAGAGTCTCCGGGCAGAAGTCATAGCTGATGGTTGCTAGTTGACGGTCGCCCACCTGAAGTGGCTCATCGAAGAGATGAAATTCCGTCTCGTAGACGATCTGTCTTGCTGTGGGCTTCAAAGGGATGTAGTCCGTTGGCTTGATCCTCTGGGCCTCGTCGATGGACAAGTTGATCTGTGCGGTCACCTCGTTGGCGAAGAGTACATCCACGCGATCGGGCAGGTGAGCCGACACATAAACGGTAATTGCATGAAGCGGCGACTTGGGCCAGCGGAAACAAAGAGTTCGATGCCGTCGGTGAGGACTGCGTCGATGCCGACGGATGAGCGTGCTGCCACAGGCGGCAGCTGCCGGATCGTAAAGCCGTGTTGTAGAACCCACGATAAGCGAGCGACGCCTTTACAGTTGCAGGCTGAATCCAAAGCGCATGTAGTCTTGCCGATAAATGGGCGGTTGAGAGGATGTTTTACAACCCAAACGCATCCGGTGACAACTGTTGGGTCATGGTCGCGATCCGTAGAAGCGGGGGCGTTGGCACCAGCGGAGAGGGTGTGCCAGACCGGGTAGTCATATGGAAGGCGCGTGGGGTGCTGCGGGCAACGGCCGCTGATGGCTTTCCGTCATATTGACGACGCTGTCGACGAAGTTTGCACTCTTCAAACGAATGTTTGGGGAGTTGGCCCTTCTTCAAGAAGTTGTTGTGCTCCTTGCAGTAGGTGCATGGTAGGCCCGTAAAAAGTTTTCGATCGACCTGGTTCGACGAGGTACCCGGTGGGTCGGTCTTCAAGCGCTTGACCTGGCGAGTCGACGTCTGTAAGGGAGCAGTCTGAGTCATTGCCATAGCATCCTCCTTACGTTTCTGCCAAGCTGGGCGTTTAATGTTGGTGTTCGCTTCAGTAGTCGTTATTTGCCGGAGCTGCTGACGTCTTGGACGAACAGAGACCCGTCTGTGCGTAGATGAGTCTTTGATGTCGGTGCGGACCGGAGTCTCCATCCCATGAAGGTATTCCTGCATAACGTTTGGTTCAAGGGTCCTGGCCCAAGGGAGGAGGTCATCCAGATTGCGCGGCCAGCCCACGCCATACGTGAGTAGGACTTGGTCAGAATGCTGATTCCATCGGTTGCGTTCCATCGGGGTGAGCATACGACCCAAGTCCTCAATCTGATTTCCGTCGCAGATGCTCACGCCAGCTGCATGTGTGGTCTCGTAAAACGTAATACACCGATGGATGTACGCCAAAAGTTGTTCGTTCTGAAAACGTCGTAGATGGAGACTTTGGAGAGCTGACTTGTATAAGTCGGGTTTGTCCAGACAGCCATGGATAAGGTCGCGAATAAATAGCAGCCAGATGAGGGACAGCGAACTCCAAACTTGCTGGATTGAGTCAGTGACGCGGACGAAGCGGTACCAACAGGCGTCCATGATGGTGACCGTAACTCTGTCTACCCACTCGTTAACATTACTGATGGCGTGCATAATGGCCAGTTGAATTGGCGTGTTGGCGATGTGATAGTTGACTGCTAATCCGCGTGCGAAAACAGTTCGATCAGACGTCGGTGTTCGAAGTGTCGGCGTGATTGCAGATGTCAGGGCTGAGGGTAGTATCGGCGTTGGCGAAGTCAGCGTCGCTGTTCCAGGAGTCGAAGACGCCGAAGGGTGGCTCGAACGAGTCGTAGTCGCAGATGAGCGTCCGGTGGACTGCAGAGTTGTCGGACCAGTCTGGAGTGACCTTGTCAATCCAACAGTGGGAGCGATGACTGGGTAGTAGTTGTGAAAAGCTTCTATGGGGATGACATGGCCAATGTCGTGCCAGAGCTTCTCTGCGGCTGCCAACGATCCAGTAGGTCCAGGTACTGGGCGTAGACCTCAGCGTCTGTCCAATCTGGGTTACAAAGGAGGTCTACGCTGGCTTGAGGGGCAATGGGGGCCTGTAGCATTCAGGTAGCCTTATCCTTATGAATTTCCCGAAGAATGTCTCGTGCATCAACGTAGCTGGTCAGTAAATCGTAAATAAACTGCACGGTTTGTATACGTGGAAGGTCAGTATGGAGGCGAGCAGTCTTGCCAACCTTGACTTCTTCCTGAAACCTCTTGCCTGTACGTAGAGTGTCTGTACGGGATCCCAAGATGTGATATAAGTCCAGGCAGCGTTGTTTGTGCTCGTTGTATTTTGATGCTGGGTCGTCTTGTCGCGACTGGTTCCACATGTAGATGTACCAGGAGCGAGCCAGAACGCAGAGCAGTAGCTGAAGAGAGCGAGGTGCAGTGGAAGAGGTGTTCTCCACTCTGTAGGTAGGGGGTGACCCTAAAACGACAAAACCAAACACATACTGTGTTGGTTGACTGCATAGTGTGTATAAGGGCAGAGGAGGGACACAAAAATGCAACTGCAGGTGAACGGTCTGTCGAGACATATGTGTTTTTGGTTCACTGTCCTAATACGTTGTTGTATAGCCACTCCTGAAAGAGAGTGTCTTTCCAAATCGATCTGTGCACAGAACACACCAACTCTGTGTGTGTAGTTTTCTCTTAAATGGAAAAAAAATCGAATTGTGAGTTTGTATACAACTCTTCAAGTAGGCAGATACATCAAACTCTTAATAAGAACAATATGGCTGCTTTGAGTCCTGACTCTGAGTGAGCAGGTGAAATACAAGTAAATAGTGGAGAGGTCACTTCGTTATTTACATAATAATTTTCGAACTCATTGCAGGCTTGTGTGCAACATACGATCAAGTGTAGAACGTAAATTGTGAGGTCTCCCTTTCTCAAACGGATAGTGTCGCGAGTCTTCAAGTAAACATTCATAAACGGATAGTTGTCGGGTTGTTGGACTTGAAAATTCACCAAATTGATTTGGGAAGCCTCAATACGAAAATGACTGCGAACGGAAAAGTATTGCGTTCTTCTGTGTATTTCCTTATCCTAAAATTGACCGTAAAACATCTTTCACTGGAAATCGGGGGAAAAGGTAATACGGATGGGAAAAATGGCAATAGCTAAAAAGAACTTTGAACTGATCGTTTGAAATCATTTCTGAACGAAATCGAAAACTAGTTAGTGAAGTCGAAACGTCGTGCAGAGGAGAGTCTAATGAACCGGTCAAAAAGGATGTCTTATCAACTGTAAAGGTTTTAGCAGGTAGTTAAGATGCTCAGTCTGATATATTAGACTCATAACCTGCGGCCAAAGCACAGCATTGTCAGCCGACCAGCTTACCCTAGCCGTCTGTTTCTCAGAACTTATATGTAGCGGCAATATATTTATATTAAACAGTTCGGTCCAAAACAGTAAAATGACATGAGGGATTCTAACCAGTAACTGTGGTTGATTAGTTACATGTAAATATTAGACTAGCTATGTAAACCATAGTCTAGCACCTAACGCAATTCACTCGCACCCATGTGCCTTCGTAGCCAGGAGGGTGGTGTGCAGAGCGTACAATAGTAAGGCTCGACGTGGCGTACTCGCGACGCGATTATGTCAAGTTTTCTGTCTTATGTTTCGTTTGTTTGCTTTTTTTTTGTTTCTTTTCTTTGTTGTTTCTTTTCTCTTTTGTGTTTCGTTTTTTATTTTCTTTGTTGTTTTTTCTCTTCGTTCTCTATTCTTTTCCTTGTTTTTTTTCTTTTTCTCTTTGTTCCTTTCTTTCTACTTTTTTTTTTCTTTTTCTTTTTCTTTTCTCTTCTATTTTACTCTTTCCGGGAGCTTTCTGTTGAACCTTAGCTCAAGATTTCCTTTTGAGCTTTTATTAATACTGTCGTTCCTTGGAAACAGATTTCTTTTGAATTAGGCTCTTCTTTATTTTTCTTTCGTCTTCTCATTAAACCTTGCTTACTGTAATAAAAAATAAATAAATAATAAAAAAAATACATATAAAAAAATATATAGATATAAAAAATCTTTCGTCTCTCTCATTAAACCTTGCTTACTGTAATTAAAAATAATAATAATAATAATAATAGTGCTTCTCTGTCAATGGCTGATGCATTTCTGCACATGCGCCTCCATCGTCTCACCCGTGAGGGGAGTACGAAGAATTGACGATAAGCTCTAATGACACCCCCGCAAGGGCAGTTCCAACACTTCCAGACGGGCCGGTATGTTCAATGAAAATACTGGTCCAGACGGATCGGTATGTTCAATGAAAATACTGGTGGCACCGACGGGAATCGAACTGGCGACAGGGCCCAGATGGAATAATAATAATAATAATAATAATAATAATAATAATAATAATAATAATAATAATAATAATAATAATAATAATAATAATAATAATAATAATAATGATAATAATAATAATAATAATAAAAAGCCTTACGAGCTTGTACTGTCGTTCCTTGGAACTAGATTTCTTTTTAAATAAGCTCTTCTTTATTTTTCTTATGTCTCTTTCTCATTGAACCTTGCGTACTGTAACAACAACAACAACAAAACAAAACAAAACAAAAAAAATTAAGGTCTTCTTTATTTTTCTTTCGTCTCTTTCTTATTAAACCTTGCTTACTCTAAGTGGTGGAAAAAAAAAAAAAAAAAAAAAACCTTGCTTACTGTTAAAAAAATCTTTATTTTTCTTTTGTCTCTTTCTCATTAAACCTTGCTTACTGTTAAAAATAAATAAATAAATATTTTTTTTAATTCTGATTAAACCTTGCTTACTGTATTAAAAAAAAAAAAAAAAAAAAAAAAAAAAAAGTTAATTATGTCTTACCTCTGCCTGCGCTCTCTGCTCTTGCCTTCTAGTTCAGTATCGTCTTCCTTGCCCCTGTCTGGCCTTGTGTTTGTTTGTTTGTGTTTGCCTTTGGTGATTGTCGCTGCTTCTGTTGTTGTCTTTTGGCATTGTTTTTGTTTCCCTTGTTTCGTTTGTTTTTGTTTTTTGTTTCTTTTGTTTTTTGTTTCTATTTCTATTGTGTTTTGTTTTTTTATCTTTCTTTCTTGTTTTTTTGCTTCGTTCTCTATTCTTTTCCTTGCTTCTTTTTCTTTTTCTCTTTGTTCCTTTCTTGCTTTCTTTCTATCTTTTTTCTCTTTCTTTTCTCTTCCATTATTATTATTATTATTACTATTATTATTATTATTATTATTATTATTATTATTATTATTATTATTATTATTATTATTATTATTATTATTATTATTATTATTATTATTATTATTAGGGAGTACATAGGCCATCGGTCCTTTCCATGGGCTGATTGGTATAAAGCTCCTAGAGTAATGTTCTATGCCGTCACTTCCTTTATTCCACCGATTGGTGTGGAGACTTTCCTTATGGAATGGAGGACTGGATGCACATGGCCTTTTGGCTCAGCAATTGGCAGGAGATACACTATTATTATTATTATTATTATTATTATTATTATTATTATTATTATTATTATTATTATTATTATGCCATCTGGGCCCTGTCGCCAGTTCGATTCCAGTCGGTGCCACCAGTATTTTCATTGAACATACCGGTCCGTCTGGACCAGTATTTTCATTGAACATACCGGCCCGTCTGGAAGTGTTGGAACTGCCCTTGCGGGGGTGTCATTAGAGCTTATCGTCAATTCTTCGTACTCCCCTCACGGGTGAGACGATGGAGGCGCATGTGCAGAAATGCATCAGCCATTGACAGAGAAGCACTATTATTATTATTATTATTATTATTATTAATTATTATTATTATTATTATTATTATTATTATTATTATTATTATTATTATTATTATTATTATTATTATTATTATTATTATTTTTTTTTTATTATTATTATTATTATTATTATTATTATTATTATTATTATTATTATTATCATGGACACCGTGATAGCCCAGTGATCAAGTTCTACCATCTGGGCCCTGTTGCCAGTTCGATTCCCGTCGGTGCCACCAGTATTTTCATTGAACATACCGGTCCGTCTGGAAGTGTTGGAACTGCCCGTGCGGGGGTGTCATTAGAGCCTATCGTCAATTCTTCGTACTCCCCTCACGGGTGAGACGATAGAGGCGCATGTGCAGATTTGCATCAGCCAATGACAGAGAAGCACTATTATTATTATCATTATTATTATTATTTTTATTTTTATTATTTTTCATTATATTTTATTATTATTACTGTTATTATTATTGTTCATTCTTTTTCCCTTTTGTTTTCTTTATTCTTTTTCGTTTTTCTTTTTTGCTGCTGCCTGTTAGGTTTGGGCTTGCTCTAGCATGGCTCTATTGTATGTTTATTGTTGTGTCTTGTGGAGTTTCTTCTGGTCTATGAGGGGGGTGGGGTGCGGAGTGGTTTGGCTCGACTAGCTTGAGGCTGCATGTCTATGAGGTTTCCAGGCTTGGGCTGGTCCTTATGCATACTGCAGCACTCGGCATAATCGCGTCGCGAGTACGCCACGTCGAGCCTTACTACGCTCTGCACACCACCCTCCTGGCTACGATAGCCTCCGGGTGCCAGTGACTTGCGTTAGGTGCTGCAGTTTCCTTAAGTGCTGTCTCACTGACTGTCAATTGATCTCACTTGCGCCCATTGTTAGTTATGTCTTACAATTGCTGGCGCTTTCCGCTCTTGCTCTCTAGTTCAGTATCCTCTCCCTTGCCACTGTCTAGCCTTGTGTTCGTTTGTTTTTGTTTGCTTTTAGTGTTTGTCGCTGCTTCTGTTGTTGTCTTTGTATTGTTTTTTGTTTCCTTCGTTTCGCTTGTTTGTTTGTTTTTTTGTTGCTTTTGTTTTTATTCCTTTTCTATTTTATGTTTTCTTTTTTATTTTTCTTTCCTGTTCTTTGTTTTTTCGTTCTCTTTTCTCTTCCTGGTTTTTTCTTCTTCTCTTTGTTCTTTTCTTTCTTTATCTTTTTCTCTCTTTCTTTTCCCTTCCATATTACTCTTTCCAGGAGCTTTCTGTTGAACCTTAGTTCCAGATTTCCTTATTAGCTTGTCCTGTTGTTCCTTGGAACCAGAATTCTTTTGAATTAAGCTCTTGTTTATTTTTCTCTCGTCTCATTCTCATGAAACCTTGCTTAATGAAAAAAAAAATTCTTTTGAATTAGGCTTTTCTTTTTACTATCGTCTCTTTCTCATTAAACCTTGCTTACTGTAAAAAAAAAATTTTAAAAAAATCGTCTCTTTCTCATTAAACCTTGCTTACTGTAAAAAAATTTAAAAAAATAAAATATACATATAATAAAATATATATATGTATATATATATATATAACACAAAAAAAAAACGCCACGTCGAGCCTTACTACGCTCTGCACACCACCCTCCTGGCTACGATAGCCTCCGGGTGCGAGTGAATTGCGTTAGGTGCTGCAGTTTCCTTCAGGGCTGTCTTTGCGCCCATGTTAGTTATGTCTTACCTTTTTCTGGCACTTTCCGCTCTTACCTTCTAGTTCAGAATCGTCTCCCTTGCCAGTGTCTGGCGTTGTGTTTGCATGTTTTGCTTTTTGTGTTTGTTGCTGCATCTATTGTTTTGTTTTTGTTTCTTTTGTTTCGCTTGTTTGTCTGTTTCTTTTGTTTCTCTTGTTTTTTGTTCTTGCTCCTTTTTTGTTTTTTGCTTTTTTCTTTCTTCGCTCTTTTTTGTTTCTCCGTTTTCTTTTCTTTTCCTGGTTTTTCTTTACCTCTTTCTTCCTTTCTTTCTTTCTGTCTTTTTTTCTCTCTTTCTTTTCTCTTCCATATTATTATTTCCAGGAGCTTTCTGTTGAACCTTAGTTCCAGATTTCCTTATGAGCTTGTACTGTTGTTCCTCGGAACCAGAATTCTTTTGAATTAGGCTCTTCTTTTTTCTATCGTCTCTTTCTCATTAAACCTTGCTTACTGTAATAAAAAAAATAATAATAAAAAAAAATAATAAAAAAACTCATTAAACTTTGCTTACTGTAAATATATATATATATGTTTTACTTTTACTTTTTTTTTTTTTTTAATTGTTATTATTATTATTATTATTATTATTATTATTACTACTACTACTACTACTACTACTATTATTATTATTATTATTATTATTATTATTATTATTATTATTATTATTATTAGGGAGTACATAGGCCATCGGTCCTTTCCATGGGCTGATTGGTATAAAGCTCCTAGAGTAATGTTCTATGCCGTCACTTCCTTTATTCCACCGATTGGTGTGGAGACTTTCCTTATGGAATGGAGGACTGGATGCACATGGCCTTTTGGCTCAGCAATTGGCAGGAGATACACTATTATTATTATTATTATTATTATTATTATTATTATTGGACACCGTGATAGCCCAGTGGTCAAGTCCTACCATCTGGGCCCTGTCGCCAGTTCGATTCCCGTCGGTGCCACCAGTATTTTCATTGAACATACCGGTCCGTCTGGAAGTGTTGGAACTGTCCTTGCGGGGGTGTCATTAGAGCCTATCGTCAATGCTTCGTACTCCCCTCACGGGTGAGACGATGGAGGCGCATGTGCAGATTTGCATCAGCCATTGACAGAGAAGCACTATTATTATTATTATTATTATTATTATTATTATTATTATTATTATTATTATTATTATTATTATTATTATTACTATTATTATTATTATTATTATTATTATTATTATTATTATTATTATTATTATATTATCATTGTGATAGCCCAGTGGTCAAGTTCTACCATCTGGGCCCTGTCGCCAGTTCGATTCCCGTCGGTGCCACCAGTATTTTCATTGAACATACCGGTCTATTTCTGGACCAGTATTTTCATTGAACATACCGGCCCGTCTGGAAGTGTTGGAACTGCCCTTGCGGGGGTGTCATTAGAGCTTATCGTCAATTCTTCGTACTCCCCTCACGGGTGAGACGATGGAGGCGCATGTGCAGAAATGCATCAGCCATTGACAGAGAAGCACTATTATTATTATTATTATTATTATTACTATTATTATTACTATTATTATTATTATTATTATTATTATTATTACTATTATTATTATATTATCATTGTGATAGCCCAGTGGTCAAGTTCTACCATCTGGGCCCTGTCGACGACGTTACCGCTGGTGCAAACGACTTTCAAACACACCTGAACCAAATTCGTTGTATATTCTCAAGTATGGACACTTCCGGCCTCCATGGATCGGCGCGCAAACTCCGCTTGGGATACCATGAACTGACAATACTCGGCAAGAAACGCAGTAAGAAAGGTATCGCCGCTGACACAGCGAAGATCGACGCCATCCTCCGAATGGCTGATCCCTCCAATGTGTCTGAAGTTCGATCCGTTCTGGGTATGACCAACTTCATACAGGCCCACATCCCCGACTACTCCCGCCTTGTATCACCTCTTACGAACTTGCTCAAGTCCACTCACGCCCGACCAGCAGGTCAACCCTACCTCCATCGAGAAGAGCGGAAATGTATGAAGAAGCTCCGCCGCGTGCTTACTACGCTTCCCGTCCTGGCCAAGTACGAGTCTTCTCACCATCTTTGCCTTCGGACGGATGCTGGCCAAATAGGCATCGGAGGCGCCCTTCACACTGGCCCTGACCGCGACGCCCCAGTCATCCAATACTTTTCTCTCAAGTTCACAAATACGTAAACCCGCTGGGCGACCTACGTGCGAGAAGCCTATGGCGTTATTTATGGAGTTCAACAGTGCCGCTACTACATCGATGCCAGCGACCACGAACTCACTATCGTCACCGATCACCGGCCACTCTTGTGGTTATGGCACGCTCGCAGCCCCATGGTCGTCGGATGGGTTCTGGAAAATCTTCAGACTATCCGCTTTAAGGTCAAGTACCTCCCCGGTAAACAAAACCTCCTTCCGGATGGATTGTCCCGTGTCCCCTGCATAAGCCCAGGCGCCCCGACTCTCATAGGTGAAGACAAAGCCACCCTACAGCTCCTCGCAACCATTCCACTGCCCAAAGCAGGCTCTACTCTCTGGCTCGCCGTCGAAGGCACACATGCTGCTTTGGAAACGAAACTCAAGTCTCTCTCCTGCCGCATCATCCGCGCTGGCCCAGCACTACGAAGCATTCAAGCCCCGTGGGACCTAGCTATTGTCATCCCCTCCGCTGAACGCTCTCCGGCCGTCGCGCGTGACATGTTCGCCCTTCGTAAGCCATTTGCCCTGCTCATGCCGCAAGACCTCGTCCACTGCGTCCCGGACGATACACTTCCACAGGAGGCCGTCGAAACGTGTCGTAAGATTTTATTTCTTGATGACAACTTAGTGTGGCTAGTCTTTGGCCTCGGCATGGAACAACATTATATATACCCTCTTGTCGCTACTTCGCACGCCCCTCGCGTCACGCGCCAACAAATCATGGACGCACAACGACAAGACACTCTCACAGCCCCTCTCTGGACCGATGACGTCTCTACCGTCTCCGCCGGATCAACAGAATCGACTCTTCGTCAGGGCCTTGCCGTCGCAAAACAGTCAACACTGAAGATCTACGTTCCAGAAGAACTGCGTCGCCCGCTGATCAACTACGCCCACTTGATGCAGAACCACGCTAAAACGCCGACACTTGTCCCCTTCATCAAGAAGCGCTATATTTGGTTCCGTACTGACGGCACGGATATTATGCACGCTGATGTCCTCGCCGCCCTCCGCGACTGCCACTTTTGCCAACTGGTCCACGCCCGCCTCACTCTCAATCACGGCCGCTACTCTTCGATGAAATGGAGCAGTCAAGGTCAAGGCATCGGCATCCATCATATGCACGTCGGCATTCTGGGCGTTGTTTTTCAGTATATTCTGACGATCATCGATCTCTTCTCAGGATTTCTTCAATTCATCCCCTGCATCTCTACCACAGCCGAAGAAACAGTTGAGATCATCCTCAACCGATGGGCATACATTTTTGGTTTTCCGGAGTCCATCTTCTCCGACTACCACAGCTCGTTTGTAGGTACATTAGCCAAACGCTTTTGCAGTGAGGCCGGCCTCGACTGGCTGACCACCGCACCCTACTCACACCATCAACTCGGCTTCGTGGAATGCAGGCACAAGGCGATCCGCACCGCAATTCGATCTCTACCCAAGGCAGACAAAGCGAACTGGCCTAGCATCATCCCGTCCCTCTCCTTCGCCCAGAACACCTATGTGTCCACGGCTACAGGTACAACCGCCTTTGAGGGTATGATGGCACGCAGACCTTGGTGCACACTGGACTTTTTCGATTCCTCGGAGATCATTACTGCCCGCGCCTCCGCCTCAAGCGCCGCTCTCGACGCTTCCCCTACGCTTTCGCTTCAATCTTCAGAACAGATCGAACTACTATGCCGCGTTCGCGCTGCAGTCACGGCGTACATCAGCACGTACACAGACGTCTGCCGCGCCCGATCTGTTGCTCAGAAGAACAAGGGCCGCCGCAAAGCCGTTAAGGAGTGGAAGGTTGGCGACACCGTCACCGTCTACCGCCCTAAACCCTCAAAGCAAGGCATCCCCGCCTCGTCTGTTCTCCAGTTCGACGGCTCCTACACAATTTTAGAGCAGGTCAACTCTAACTGCTTTAAGCTCCGCCACCTCAAGACCAATAGGATATTGAAACGGATCGACCGTTCACACCTCTCTCCGTACACAGTCACTGCCCCCACTGATGGCGTCGCCCCACTTAATCCAGTCGCAGTGGACGACTATGATGACGACACTGTCAACTACACCACTGGTGAAGTCGTTGCTTTCATCAACCGTAACCAAGTCAAACTTGGCACTGTTTTGGACGAGGATCCGGAAGACGAGGAGGATGACCTCGTGGTCCATCAGCTTGGTATCACTTCGGACACCAACCCTCTCTTCCGCCCCATCTACGAAGACACAAAGGACAAAGCTACCATTCACAGTTGGAATAAACCCCTGGCTTTCTGGAAGCCCCTCCTCTTCGATATCACCAACGATCAAGTCGTTCATCGACACATCGCATAGCGTCCCTTCAAGAAGGTAAAGACAAAGGCCGGCTCTCCGCTAACGTTCTTAAGCGTCTTCAAGGTACCCTCATCACCGGCGAATCCTTTCCGCTTCATGTCTTCCAGAAGGGCAAGCAAGCTCAGTCCAAGGAGTAGCCACCCCCTATCACTCTCAAGTGGGTTTTACACATCGTAATGGCTTCACCCGCCCCCCGCCCAGCGCTTTTCCCACTTGAACCGTCATCGTCCCTAGAAATATTACGCCATGACCGGCGTACCCATGTAAGTCCTTGATCGCCTCTTGTGCCTGCAGGTCAACGATTATTCTCACCGAACTTGAACCCCTCAGTGGTTATATCGACACGGCATACTTGGTGCTTCAGATTCAGTTAGGGGGTATCATGAGAAAAATTAATGTTCTGAGAATGAAATAAAAACGTCAGGCCCTTCTGTCCGGTGGTAATAGAAGTAGAAAAAGCTAATTTAGAGCTTCAGAGAGTGAAAACTGACTTCGGTAGCTTCAAAAACTGAAATTTTGAATTTTAAGATTTTTTCGATTTTTGACCGGCCGAAATCCGGTTCTAATGCAGCAGTACGGATGTGCCTGAGAGAGCTATATAGCTCAGCAGATGCAGGGCGATCGGGAGATGAGAGAGGAAGAAATTGCGGGTTGATATTGCCTTCTGTGGGAATGCCAGCTGATTTTAAGTGAAAGTTTTACGTAAAAAATTTAAGATTTTTGATATTAAAGTTGCGTGCTTTTTTGAGCTAGCAGCGAGATTAAGGAGAAAGCTGCATATTTAGAATCTCACGATCAGTGCGCATTGGAATATTTATGAATTAGGCAGGTAGACACGTGGGAACTTGCCACATGACGCAGATGAAGAGAATCTATCATCATACATAGTAAAAATATGACTTTTTCATTCAAGTCAAAAATGGCATAGTACAAGCGGTAAGACACAGATAGACACGTCAAACGTTCGCTCCGGAGCGTGTTGGAGCTATTAATGACAATAATATGTCAAAGAACATTCGCTGGAATCTCTGCGGTGGCACCGAAAGCCAGAAACTTTCAAAAAGCAGAAAAAGACGTATACTCAAGATTGTTGACATCACACTGTAAGCAGCATCATATATGTCAGCATATAATCAGCAGGCGATAGAATCGTAAAAGTAATCTAAATAAACCATAAAACTTCAATATTGATCAATACTACATGAAGGTTGAGCCGCGGTGACTTCATAAAAAGTTGGGGGCGGGGAAACAACATGCACACATAACGACAAGGACCACTCAAAGTTTCTTCCTTGTCGCCGACATTTGTGATGAGTAACCTACCGGTTCTTTGTTGTGCAGGACTTCTGAGGACTGAGCCCACCCTTTGGCGACTGCGCCCACTTTTGGCTGGGTCCCTCCTGTCACTCTCTCACCACCACTTTTCATGTCACCTGCTTCGGTGAGATGCCAAACAACTTGCGACAACATTTCAAAATTCTTTTGTCGACGCCACTGGGTTCTCAACCCCAAGCAACTAAAGAGTCTGACGAATGCAGCAACTAAGAGTCTGATCACAGTGTCTCAAAGCGAAAATGTTCCCCCTGAGCCGCTAGCACTGCTGGACTTTTGCCGCCATCATCACGGTAGCCGAAGAACACCCCCAGCCGATTCCCTGCCAAGACTTTACCTCCCCACTATTGCGGTTTGCACAGCTTGAAGCATAGTTCCAGTTCCGAGCCCACGCAGACGAAGCAACACCAAGGCTTCATAACCAGTTGTAACTTTACCAGGTTGCCCGGCGGGGGAGGGGTTCCCATTCTGTAGACACACTTGGTCTTTATTTAGACAGAAGGAAACTGAACCAGACACGGGCTCAATCAAATTAAACTAACTACTAGGCCCGCATAAACCTAAAATAAAGGAAATACAACTGAGTATAATAGGTAAAGCAATGATCAGTCCTATGAAGGAACTGACTGCCACCAGTACCAGAACTATTAATAACTATGTAAAACATGTATAGGCAAATATAACTAAATACTATATTAATAAAATTGTCCATTGCGTTTTACTGTAAATTTTAGGACAAGGAAATACACTGAAGAACGCAATACTTTTCCGTTCCCAGTCATTTTCGCCTTGAGGCTTCCCAAATCATGGCAATTAGTAGGGGAATTTTCAAGTCCAACAACCCGACAACTATCAGTGAACGGTTTATGACTGTTTACTTGAAGACTCGCGACACTATCCGTTTGAGAAAGTGAGACCTCACAATTTACGTTCTACACTCAAGTTGATCGTATGTTGCACCCAAGCCTGCCATGAGTTCGAAATTATGTAAATAAACGAAGTGACCTCAGGCTCCACTATTTACTTGTATTTCACCTGCCGCTCACTCAGAGTCAGGACTCAAAGCAGCCATAGTGTTCTTATTAAGAGTTCGTTGTATCTGTCTACTTGAAGAGTTGTATACAAACTCACAAATATATACTTATTGTGCGTAGATGTACAGCAGTGTGCTTATTGGTATATCTGTTTCACTACTCATCCTTAGACTAAGGAGATAATCTAACATAATACAATACTTGCCATTTGTAGGAATAAGTGGGAAGCGTAAGAGTAAAATGGAAGTGGTATTATTAATACATAATATTAATATCAAGAGATACAAAAGTGGAAAAATGAAGCGTTATTAATAAAAAAAAGAAAAATGGAAAAACTACACAATTTTCAAAAAACTACACAACTTTCCAAAAACTATTAATATATAGTAATTTTGAATAACTTCACAATTTCCGAAAAACTACACAGTTTTTGAAAAACTACTATAATATTTCCGAAACACTGCAAAATGCCAAGTAATCCTTTAACTTATGTCGACGGTTGTATTATAGTAATAAACTATTAGTTATTAATACGTCCCATAATAATATTAATGATTGAACCGACCAACTTCCTGTCTCGTGCCAGCATGATTGCCCGCTGAACTTCTGTACGTGGATTATATTGTACACGTATGTTCCTGTAATAGCATACAGCGAGTTCAACACGGCAGCAGTCATCATACACAGACAGGATCCGCCTGGATCCCTCACTTTTGTCTTTTCCACAACTTGTCACAAGTGCTCGAGCTTACATCATTGCTTCTTGGTCCGGCCCTCAGTTTGTATGTCATCGATGGTCGGCATGGACGAGTAATAAATTTGATTCTGGATCGCGTTTGACACAAGGTTCAGCACGGGTATCCTGTCCATGAGGTTGAGACTGGTTGTGAAA
>WBZZ01003203.1:27500-30000 GCA_019918135.1 Paulinella micropora
CACCACACACACCTGCACACACACACACACACACACCTGGATCGTCTCCTCCGCAGTCTGCAGCCGCGCCCGCAGCGCAGCAAGCTCCCTCTGCACACATACATACAAGCATAAACCAACAACCAACAACCAAAAATCAACCATCCACAATCAACCATCAAGAACCAACCATCAACCAAAAACCAAAAACCAAAAACAAGCAACCATCAACAGCCAACAACAACAATCCTCTATCAACTATCAAGAATCAACAACCAAAAAGCAATCATCAAGAATGAACTATCAACAATCAAGCATGAGGAACGGACCTGGTGCTGAGCGTCGCGCAGGCTCTCGGCGGAGACCGGAGGCATCAGACTAGCCAGCAACTCCTTAATCTATATGATAGCATAGGATAGGAGATGGTGTATAATAGGATAAGACGTCATCATAGCGGAGACAGGCGGGACAAGACTAGCCAACAGCTCCTTAATCTAAATGATATGATAGGATAGGATAGGATAGATGCATGATAGGATAGGATGTCATCATAGCGGAGACAGGCGGGACAAGACTAGCCAACAGCTGCTTGATCCGGGCATATCACATGATATGATATGTCATATCATGCGTGCAA
This sequence comes from Paulinella micropora, assembly GCA_019918135.1. Lineage (NCBI taxonomy): Eukaryota > Cercozoa > Imbricatea > Euglyphida > Paulinellidae > Paulinella > Paulinella micropora. Next base: position 28,117 of record WBZZ01003203.1, read on the forward strand.
AAGAGCCACCCGACAAGCATATTCTATGCATATGTATATGTATATGTATATGTATATGTATATGTATATGTGTATGTGTATGTGTATATGTATATGTATATGTATATGTATATGTGTATGTGTATGTGTATGTGTATGTGTATGTGTATGTGTATATGTATATGTATATGTATATCTATATGTATATGTATAAGCATATGTATAAGTATAAGTATAAGTATAAGTATAAGTTATTAGTATAAGTATAGGTATAAGTATAAGTATACTTTTACTTTTACTTTTACTTATACTTTTACTTATACTTATACTTATACTTATCTTAAACTTACTTATACTTGTTCATATATATATATGTTATATATATATAATATATATATATATATATTTATATATATACATATATATACATCTTACATTATATATATAATGTATATGTATATATATATACATATATATGTATATATATTATATATATATATAACTTATATATATATGTATATATATATATGTATATATGTATATGTATATATGTATATGTATATGCATATGTATATGTATATGTATGTGTATATGTATATGTATGTGTATGTGTATCCATCTCCGCACCTCGTGTGATTGTGCTTGTGCGAAGGCCGTTTCCTGTCTAGCCTGCTCCAGCTCCTGCAGCAGCGACAGAGATAGAGATAGTAGATATCTTAACAACTAGATAGAAAAGCTTGCTAATCTTATGCCGGGCAGCCCAGTGGTCTCTCTCTCTCTCTCTCTCTCTCTCTCTCTCTCTCTCTCTCTCTCTCTCTCTCTCTCCTCCCCTCCACTCCCACCCCCCCCTCCCCTCTCTCTCCCTCTCTGTGCATCTCTACCTGTTGCAGCCGCTCCACCTGTCGTCGCAGCTGCTGCTGCTTCTTCCTCTCTTGCTCCGCCCGGCCCTCCGCCTCTAACAAGCAAAAATACACAACTTTCAACAATTTTGCAAAAATGATTGTATGTCTATGCATTTGTTCTGCTGCTGCTGCTTGCGCTCTTGCTCCGCCCGACACTCCGCCTCTGAGAAGCCTAAGAGATAGAAAGAGAAAGAGACGTACGGGCCAGGGCCTGCTGTAGGTGTTTGATCTCGGCCACGAAGGCCTGCACGCACATACATACATACATACATACATACATACATACATACATACATACATACATACATACATAAATAGATACATAGATACATAGATACATACATACATACATACATAGATACATACACATACATAGATACTTAGATACATAGATACATAGATCCATCCATCCATCCATCCATCCATACATACATACATACATAAATACCTGGCCTTTTGTCCCGGCGAGAGAAGCGTGCAGCTCCGCTAACATTTTATACATATACAATATACAGAGCATATACAAAACATATACATACACATATATACATATGCATATACGTATTCGTGCAGTACCTGCCGCGAACACATGCGAGTGCATTTCCTCTTGGGGCAGCTGTGGCAAGCAGCAGCAGCAGCAGCACACACACACAGAGCTCAGGCAGGTTCTGGTAGTTCACACACACACACACAGAGCTCAGGCAGGTTCTGGTAGTTCACACACACACACACAGAGCTCAGGCAGGTGCTGGTAGTTCTCTCGCACTCGAAACCCACAATGTCGAGGGAGTGTAGCAAGGGGATAATAGAGACAAATATGGCCACATACCCGCGCAAAGGACAGACCAACAGGGCCAAGACAAGACAAGACAAGACAAGACAAGACAAGACAAGACAAGACAAGGCAAGACAAGACACATACCCGCACTGTGCAGGAGAAATCTTTGAAAGGACAGGTCGACAGGTCCATGGTGGCACCACTCCACCCGCTGCCCCCTGCCAC
>WBZZ01003203.1:35000-37500 GCA_019918135.1 Paulinella micropora
CAATCAATCGGCACACTTGTTCAAATCTGATATCATCTTTCTTAATCAATATTACAGCTACGAAAATGTCCAGCGCGTCATCTTGGTCGCAACACTACGGTGGATGATGGAGAACGATGAGATCAAAGTTGTATCATTGTGCCGTTTGAATATCGCCACGTAAGAGTGAGTGCCTGGCAATGTCCACACCCCTCTGTCCATTAGCATCCTTTTGCATTGAAGACTGCTTCGGACAGTTTCAGCAGTCAGTGAAAAGTTGGCGATATATTGCGGATTTCATTACTTTTTTGGATGCCGGCAAGTATTAATAATGATATTCTGTTTGAGAAGCATTTGATACTATGATTAATGTGAGTTTGGATACAACCCCAAGGGATAAGTACACAAAGAACTCTTATTAAAAGTCTGTGGCTGCATTAAGTCCTGACTCCTGAGAGCAGGTGAAATAACAGTAAATAGCAGAGCCGCCCGGTCACTTCGTTTATTTACGTAGATTTCTACTTGTTTCAACTGCAGACTTGCCGAATGCAAAGTACGAACACGACTGATCGTAGCCTCCGTCGGATTGTGAGCTTGGTGCGGACTCCAGCTCGCGTAACTTGAAGCAGCCGTAAAGCGGCACTTGAAGGAGGGCTTCAAGTCCGAGTCCGACCTATAAATTTTGGAGTCAAGTGTCGGCGGAGGCTCAGATGTACTATTAATAATATTAATAAAAGCAAGCCAAAATATTGTTTTCCGTCACTCTTGCTTCCTTGTCCCGCAACGTGCGTGTTTCACGGGAAATCGGGGGAAAAGGTAATAGCCTGAGAGTGGGAAAAAGGCAATAGTTAATCTTTTCTGAAAATAACTTTGACTTGATAGTTTGAAGTCATTTATGAACGAAATCGAAAACTAGTTAGTGAAGTCACGGCGAAACCGGTGCGGGTCGTGCAGTGAGGCGACTTTACTATTAGTTAAACCGTTGATGTTGATTGACTAATATTAATACTAAGTTAATATATTGCTGTTGACATTCAAGACAACAACAAAAATTAGTTTTCATTTTTGTGTCAGATTTTCATTTTTGTGACAGTTTTTCATTTTTGTGACAAAAATTCAAATTTTCAAATTTAACGGTAACATTTCGCGAAAATTTACGATATTTTGCGGACGAATATAGCCGTTAATTTGAAAAATTCAAATTTTCACCCAAAATCACAATTCCAACCAAAACTGAAATTCCAACCAAAACAGAAAAATCAATTTTTTTTGTTGTCTTGAATGTCAACAGCAATAACAAACATTTTTGTACAGTAGCCTAGGCAGGAAGGAAGCAGGAATGAATGAATGAAGTAAGGAAGTAAGGAAGGAAGGAAGGAAGGAAGAAGGAAGGAAGGAAGGAAGGAAGGAATGAAGGAAGGAATGAAGGAAGGAATGAAGGAAGGAAGGAGGAAAGAAAGAAGGAAGGAAGAAAGAAAGGAAGGAGGGAAGGTGAAGGGGCTCGGAGGAAGGAAGGAAGAAAGTAAGGAAGGAAGGAAGGAAAGAGGGGAGAAGGGGAGGGGAGGAGGGGAGGGGAGGAAGGAGGGGAGGAAGGAGGGGAGGAACATGAAAGAGAGAGAGAGAGAGAGAGAGAGAGAGAGAGAGAGAGAGAGTAAGTCAGCAGTCTTCGAACTCGGCGCCTTCGATCAGCTCCAGCGACTGGATAGTGGGTAAGGCGGCTCGTCCTACGATCCCTTGCAGCGAGCCGTACTGTCCGCTGATCCCGCACACCACACGCGTCAGCTGCACAACAAACAAACATCAACAACAACCAATAGCAACCAGCAATAAGTAATGATGAATATTCAATAATCAATCAACAATCAACAACGAACAACCTGCATCTTCAGCAACCATCAACAGCAACCAGCAATGATAAATGATGAATATTCAATGATCAATCAACAATCAACCATGAACAACCTGCATCTCGCGCTTCTTCCACAAGCGCTCCAACGAGCGACGTTCGTTGTCCAGGTCTTTTTTCATCTCGATGAAGGTTTCCAACACACCCTCCACCTACAGTATTAATAGGGAATCAGACTGGGTGCAACGCGCCAAGAATAAACCAACTTGCCCCCCCCCCCCCCCCCATCCCCCCCTCCCCCTTTTACCTGCCTTCCTCCTGCTTACGTAACAAAGTTATTTCTAAACATTATATGCGACGCTAATCTTATATAAAACGACATGTGTGTAATTTTATATGACGGATGGACCTGTCGGCGGAACTGCAGGCTGGTGACATACTTGTATAGCACTTCCATCTTTTCATCCTTGCCTGCTTCTGCCCGTCGCGCGCTAGCCACCTGCAGCGGAGCAACCAGGGGCAACGGAGGACATGAATAGCTAATTAGGGCAACGGAGCGGAGTGGACGTAAAGGCAAGAGTGGGGCAACTGAGGGGACATAAAGGCAAGAGTGTGGCAATGGAGTAGACGTAAAGGCAACACTGGGGCAACAGTGGGGCAATGGAGGGGACATAA
>WBZZ01003203.1:42500-45000 GCA_019918135.1 Paulinella micropora
ACTATTATTATTATTATTATTATTATTATTATTATTATTTGGACACCGTGATAGCCCAGTGGTCAAGTTCTACCATCTGAGCCCTGTCGCCAGTTCGATTCCCGTCGGTGCCACCAGTATTTTCATTGAACATACCGGTCTATTTCTGGACCAGTATTTTCATTGAACATACCGGCCCGTCTGGAAGTGTTGGAACTGCCCTTGCGGGGGTGTCATTAGAGCTTATCGTCAATTCTTCGTACTCCCCTCACGGGTGAGACGATGGAGGCGCATGTGCAGAAATGCATCAGCCATTGACAGAGAAGCACTATTATTATTATTATTATTATTATTATTATTATTATTGGACACCGTGATAGCCCAGTGGTCAAGTTCTACCATCTGGGCCCTGTCGCCAGTTCGATTCCCGTCGGTGCCACCAGTATTTTCATTGAACATACCGGTCTATTTCTGGACCAGTATTTTCATTGAACATACCGGCCCGTCTGGAAGTGTTGGAACTGCCCTTGCGGGGGTGTCATTAGAGCTTATCGTCAATTCTTCGTACTCCCCTCACGGGTGAGACGATGGAGGCGCATGTGCAGAAATGCATCAGCCATTGACAGAGAAGCACTATTATTATTATTATTATTATTATTATTATTATTATTATTATTATTATTATTATTATTATTATTAGTGGCACCGCGATAGCCCAGTGGTTAAGGTCTACCATCTGGGACCTGTCGCCAGTTCGATTCCAGTCGGTGCCAGTATTTTCAAAGGATATTTTCTTTGAAAGTATTGGTCTGTCTGGAAGGCTTGGAGCTGCCTTGCGGGGGTGTCAGTAGAGCCTATCGTCAAATATTCGTACTCCCCTCACGGGTGAGACGATGGAGGCACATGTGCAGAAATGCATTCGCCATTAACTGAGAAGCATTATTATTATTGTTATTATTATTGTTATTATTATTATTATTATTATTATTATTATTATGGACACCGTGATAGCCCAGTGGTCAAGTTCTACCATCTGGGCCCTGTCGCCAGTTCGATTCCCGTCGGTGCCACCAGTATTTTCATTGAACATACCGATCCGTCTGGACCAGTATTTTCATTGAACATACCGGCCCGTCTGGAAGTGTTGGAACTGCCCTTGCGGGGGTGTCATTAGAGCTTATCGTCAATTCTTCGTACTCCCCTCACGGGTGAGACGATGGAGGCGCATGTGCAGAAATGCATCAGCCATTGACAGAGAAGCACTATTATTATTATTATTATTATTATTATTATTATTATTATTATTATTCCTTGGAGTGTTGACTGTGACATATTTGAGGGAAATCCCGATGAAAAAACCTAGTCACACTTGCTAAACAGAGTTCCAGCCCAATGGCCTCAAGGCGTTAAACTGTGACGCCAACTCATAACCCTTTGGTGGTAGATGCTGGGGAGGAGGGTCGTTGCGCGCGTAAAAGATCTTAAACTCCGCATATGCTGGTTGATAGCCCAGGACCCAGCAGACACCAGATTGTTATGGGTGGGGTTTCGAGGCAGCTCTAGCAACCGCGCTTGGTGTATGCACTTGCACATTCGGTGACGTCTTGCAAGAGGTTGCTGGGACTGCGGAATAACCTCGGCTTAGTACAGTCTTGCCCTCAGGAGCTCCATCGGTGGCCCCGATCACCAGGCGAGAGACTGACACGGGGGGGTGGAGGACCTCGAACAAGGGTATTGGAGGCTTATTCCGTTGAGGATATGCCATTAGCTGCATCAGTACGCCTCAGATATAGTAAATCTGCCTTGGAGTGTTGACTGTGACATATTTGAGGGAAATCCCGATGAAAAAACCTAGTCACACTTGCTAAACAGAGTTCCAGCCCAATGGCCTCAAGGCGTTAAACTGTGACGCCAACTCATAACCCTTTGGTGGTAGATGCTGGGGAGGAGGGTCGTTGCGCGCGTAAAAGATCTTAAACTCCGCATATGCTGGTTGATAGCCCAGGACCCAGCAGACACCAGATTGTTATGGGTGGGGTTTCGAGGCAGCTCTAGCAACCGCGCTTGGTGTATGCACTTGCACATTCGGTGACGTCTTGCAAGAGGTTGCTGGGACTGCGGAATAACCTCGGCTTAGTGCAGTCTTGCCCTCAGGAGCTCCATCGGTGGCCCCGATCATCAGGCGAGAGACTGACACGGGGGGGTGGAGGACCTCGAACAAGGGTATTGGAGGCTTATGTCCGTTGAGGATATGCCATTAGCTGCATCAGTACGCCTCAGATATAGTATTATTATTATTATTATTATTATTATTATTATTGGACACCGTGATAGCCCAGTGGTCAAGTTCTACCATCTGGACCCTGTCACCAGTTCGATTCCCGTCGGTGCCACCAGTATTTTCATTGAACATACCGATCCGTCTGGACCAGTATTTTCATTGAACATACCGATCCGTCTGGACCAGTATTTTCATTGAACATACCGGCCCGTCTGGAAGTGTTGGAACTGCCCTTGCGGG
>WBZZ01003203.1:55000-76306 GCA_019918135.1 Paulinella micropora
CAAAAATATAACATTGTGAGAAGTGTTTAAACCACACTAAGAGCAGTTATTCATTATTTCGTCTATCTATTTATAACAAATACAGACAGACAAAAGAAAGAAAAACTGCTACCTTTAAATAATTATTATTTAAATAAATAAAATAAAGACACATATATATTCATATTAAAGACATAGAATAATATACTATATATAAAAATGACAGACACAAAAGAGCAACCTATCAACATTTCAAAGGGAGGAGTATATATAATAAAGGAAACAAGACCAAAATTAATTACGGGTTCATGCGAATTCGTTGTAGTTCAATCGTGTGAAGAAGGTAAAATAAAAAAGAAAAGGTTTAATTTTCAGAGTTTGGAAAAAGAAATAAGGAACAAGCCTTAGAGGAAGCAAATAGATTTTATAAAGAAAACATAAAACCTAAATATGAAGTTTGGAACAAATACAATGATGAATGAGTTAAGCAAAATAAACAAGAATACAAAAATGAATGGAATAAGGAATGGATGAAGAAAAAAATTATATGTGAATGTGGTGAAGAGACAACAAAAGGATATAAAACAAGACATCTTTTATCAAGCAACCACGAATTAAGAATGAAAGGAATTAATCATTCAAATGATGATTTAAATACAGAAAAAATAAAATGTGAATGCGGTTCAACGATAAGGAGAAATGGGAAAGAAATTCATGAGACAACCGCAAAACATAAGAAATACATTCAAGCCAAAAATAATTAAAAATATTATAAATCCATAATATCTTTTTTCTTTTTTGATCGTGTTGAAGTTCTTATATTATCGCTGTCAATACTTTCTCTTTTTAGTTGTCTTTCAGTATTTCGTTCAGTAGTTATTTTTTTTTATTTTCGAATTACTCTGTTCTTTTTCTTGTTCTTCCTCATGGCGCTCTTCAATATTAGTCTTTAATAATTCTGACGGTCTTACTAAGTCTTCTTCTGATAGGATAACTTTGATGCCTTTCCGGCCCTTAACCTTGAATATAGTTTTACTGAATTGCTTGTCCCCTTTAGAAAAAATAGTTCTTTCCAATTCCTTTCTTACTCTTGTGCCCTTAGGGAATTCATTAATTAAAGGATTTCGGTATATTTCCTGAGTGTTCTTTTCGGTTCCTTCAAAAACATTAATCGGAACTGCTTTAATTGTTGTATGATATGTTTTGTTATAAGCATCAACAACCTCATCAATAATAGGAACCCATTGAAAATTTTCATTAAATTCCCATATTAAGTTTAATTCATTTCGTATTGTTCTAATAAACCTATCAATTATACCCATTGTTCTGTGATCGCCTACTTGGACAGTTCTATGTTCAATATTATTTTGTCTGAAATATTCAGCCACTTGACCCTTAAACTCACCACCATTATCTGAAGTAATTCTTTCAGGAACTTTTTTTGTAAATATTTTTTTTAATCTTTCCAGAACATAACCAGTTGTTTTATTTTTGACTGGCTCAATCCAGCCACGACGACTATATACATCAATAGCAACTAAGCCGAAATTATAGTTAGCATTTCCTTTCTTAGTAGCCACCTTTGACATGTCCATTAAGTCAATAAATACTTGGCTCAGTGGTTTTGCTTCTGGTGAGGTTATCGTGTTCCATATCTTAGCGGGCTTTGATTGAAAATGTATTTCGGCCACTTCTTCAAGTTTTTCTTTCCGCTCAGTCTGCTCAGGAGTTTCTTGTTGTTGTTGCTGGCCATGTTTATAGTCCATGATATATCATTAAAATTTTAAAAACACTCTATCTATTTCATTATTTTTTTCCTTTTTGCTTGGTTTTTCTGCTTGATTATAAACATTAACTGATATGTTTGATTTTTTACCATTTCCTTTTTTAGATTTAGGCTTCGGCTCTTCTTCTTCGCTTTCTTCACTTTCACTTTCGCTCACATCAGGTTCAGGCTCAGGCACAGACTTTTTGCTTACTTTCTTCTTTGCTTCCGCTTTCTTTCTTCTTATTTTCATCTTAGCCATCTTTTCAGCAATGATATCAGTAAAATCACATTCTTCATCGCTATCACTGCTTTCTTCTGGTGTATCATCTTGGTCTTTTCCATTAATGATATCATTAGCTACACCAATTTCAGCCATGCGATTTATCTTTTCCTCCATCTCTTCATCATCACCTACATAAGCCTTTCTACACTTTGCTAATTTCTCTTTTGCTATTTCAACCTTTTGCTGTTTCTTACTCTTAATACTTTCCACAGCCTTACCCCAGTTCTTACGACTTGCTTCGGGAGACGGCATTTATACTAAGATTAATATATTTTAGTATTTTTAAAAATAAATATTTAATTATATAATCAATGTCGCAATATAAATCATTACTTGGCTTGAATGAGTTGGCTGTTGATAGTCTAAACATACTTAACTTAGACCTTACCAACACAAACATAGTCGGTCTGAATACAGACAGAGTGCCAGAAGATGAAAACCCTTTGAACCTCTACTATACGGATTTACGATTTGACACAAGATTATCTACCAAATCAACTACAGACATAAAAGAAGGAAGCCGTTTATACTATACAGAGCAACGAGTGAGGGACAACGACGAAGTCAAAGCCTCAACTCAACACAGAAGCAATACAAGTAATCCGCACCAAACCAGTCTATATAATTTGATAGACACTAACATATCCGCTCCAACGGTCGGGCAATACTTAACATATAATGATGTAGATGGTAAATGGAGAAATACAACAATCGGCTCAATTGATACACTCACAGATGTAGTCATTACAGCACCAGTGGCGATGAATAGTTATCTAACATATAACTCAATAAACTGGGTCAATAAAACATTCCCGATAAATGTTGATGAATTCGGCAACATTAGTATGGGTGGTAATTTGAATATAACGGGAGTTAATTTATTAAATACCAAAGATGTTGATACTTGGATATCTGAGCACGAAGACAATAATGATAAAGTGTCAGCGGATGGTTCAATTGATACACACAGCGACTGTACAATAACAACACCTACCAATAACCAACTGCTCATTTATAGCACAGGACAATGGAGAAACACAAACTCTCCTTTCGTAAGATTAGATGGTCTTGCCATGATGATAGCGGATTTAAATATGGGAGGTTTTAACATAGCAAATGTTGGTAATGTTGATGGTGTTGATGTTTCGGCTCTTGATAGTTCTGTGGTAAAACTAACAGGAGACCAAACCATAACAGGGAATAAAATATTTACTACTTATTTGGGTGTAAAAGATTCAAATCCACTAAATACAGGTAAGTTATTCTTCAATTACAACAATAATATGGGTTCTATTTATTCGTCGGAGGTAGGTGGAGCAACGGGCTATCCATTATCTTTTGTCGGCTCGTCCATACTTTTTGCTCCAACAACAGGGTGGAATGACATGACAAATAATGTTTTAAATTTTAACAGCACGACAGCAATTAGCGGTCTTCCAGCACCATTCTATGACAATGATGCTTCAACGAAAGCATATACCGATACAAAATTAGCAAAGGACGGCACAACGGCTATGACGGGTAGTTTAAATATGGGAGGATTTTCAATAACAAATGTTGGTAATGTTGATGGTATTGATGTATCCACCCTTGATACCGCAGTCGTCAAACTAACAGGAGACCAAACCATAGCAGGAACCAAAACATTCAGCAACATAATAAATGCTAGTGCGGGGATTGATATGAAAAGCCAAAGCATAACAAATGTGAATTTGGTTGATGGTGTGGATGTTTCCACCCTTGATACTTCGGTGGTTAAACTAACAGGAGACCAAGCCATAGCAGGGAATAAAAAATTTACATCAACTTTGGAAGTAAGTGGTTGGTCCAATCCTACTACTTTTGACGGCATTGGCATAGCCTTTGACACAAAAATAGGAATGATTGCAGCACAAAAAACAGCAACAGCGACTTGGTATCCGATACAAATAACGGGTTCGTATGTTGAGTTATATTCGGGTAATACTTTAATTATAACCGCAACAGGCACTACACTATCTTTGAATAATAACAAAATAACAAACTTAGCCACACCATCAGCAACAACGGACGGAGCAAACAAAAGTTATGTAGATACATTAGACGGACAAAATGTGAAACTAACAGCTAACCAAACCATTGCAGGAATTAAGACATATAGCAGTGGTGTTGAAATAACGGGAAATTCAATCAATTCAACAACAAAGGGCACATTTATCGTTTTCAATTCTACAAGTAATATTGGGTCAATTGCTAGTTTGGATATGAAAACTGCGACATATTACAACTTTGAAATTTCTGCGAAAAAAATAAGTTTCATTATTGACGGGACGATAGTCGGTTGGGTAAATGCTTCGGGGCTAGATTGTAATAGTAGCAAAATAGCCAACCTTGGAACTCCGACATTAGCAACGGACGGAGCGACAAAAGGGTATGCGGACACATTGGACGGGCAAAATGTAAAACTATCAACAGACCAAACCATAACAGGAAGCAAAACATTTAATGGGGCTAGCACTGTGATAAAATATCTAACTTTAACGAACAATGCCGATTTTAATAATCAAACTATCACTAATGGCGGAAATATAACATATAATGGGGCGAGGATATTAAACCAAAATGGAGGAGACATATTCTTTTCACAGACATCAGGAGATTATCAGTATTTCTTATTTACTCTAAATACTGCTACAAGTGGAACCGCTAACCAACGAGGTTATGTATTCACGAATGTAGCATCTGATGTAAAAGGGGCGGGACTTTATATTTCAAAACTTTTGGATAATAAAAGTGCTTCGTCTGACATTGTCCGTTTTAACAATGCTGGCGGTATGCGGTTTTATGGTGCTTTGGATATGAATTCAAACAACATAACAAATGGAGGAACAATAACTGGAACGACAATTACTTCAACCGCGGGTATATCAACAACAACGGCAACCGCAAGCGGATTAATAACGGCAAATGCGGGGATTACATATACTGGCACACTAACATCAGCAACAAATACAAGTGGAGCGAAAATAGGAGTTCAGGGAATAACAGACGGAACAAATGCAAAAGGAATATTTCTATGGGATACGACAAATACGAGTTGGGGAATTTATGCAGCATCTGGTGGGGCTCTAAACACTAGAAGTTTGGCAAATGGTTTAGCCGTTTCAGGAAATGATTTTAGTTCGTATAGTTTTCGGTTTAGGGTTGCTAATGATTCTACAATGGGTTTTGTGTGGGAAAATTCAGCAGAGCAATTGTTAATGTCATTAAACGGGGCAAACGGGACTTTATGGACAAAAGGATTGATTACGGCAAATGCGGGAATTACATACACAGGCACACTAACAACGGCATCAGCATCAACTAATGGGGCTAAAATAGCAATTCAAGGACAAACAGACGGGACGAATGCGAGAGGAATATTTGTATGGGACATTGGAGATTCAAACTGGGGGATTTATATGAGCCAGTCTGGGGCAAATAAATCATTAAGTGGAGGAACAGCACCAGCAGGAGGAGGTGGAGGATTAACTTCTTATTCTATTAGATTTAGAGTAAATGGTTCTTCAACGAGTGGTTTCATATGGGAGAATAATTCAAATACTGCTTTAATGTCATTAAGAGCAAGCGATGGGCAATTATGGGTATTGTCTAATCCAATTCAATATTCAGACAAGAGAAAAAAAGAAGATATAAAGGAATGTTTAGGCTTAGATTTTATTAATAAGTTAAATCCAGTCTGCTATCGTATGATTGATGACAACAAGAAATGTAGGACTGGCTTAATAGCACAGGAATTAGAAGAAATACTAACAGAAATGGATATGCTAGATTTTGGCGGATTTATAAAAGAAACAATTATGGTTCCGTGTCCAAAGCAAAGAAAAGAATACGAATTGAAAGGTGTGAGTGTTAATCCAGAAGATGTTAAATGTGTTGATAGTGGTGATGTCGGTTATGGTATAGGTTATTCCGAGTTTATCGCCCCGTTAATTAAGGCGGTTCAACAATTATCAGAAAAGGTAGTTAATTTAGAAAAAGAAAATAAAAATCTTATGAATATACTACAAGACCAAGCAAACCAACTAGCAGAAATCCGAGCAGTCGTATTTTCTACTAATGCCTCCTAGATTACACCCCCCACCGCCAGTCATTGAAATAGACGGCGAACTAACACCAGAGTTGAAAAATCGTGTTTTAGACATTTCATTGAAGAATGAGGAAAAAAAAGTAGAGCACGAATTGGAAGATAACTGGAATTGTTGTTGTATAACAAACAGACCAACCGACAGCCGACTTATTAAATACTTATTTCAAATGGGTATCATTATCTCCATTATAACCCTTTGTATCGTAAGGCTATCTGAAAAGAACTTGCCTTGTGAGGTTGCTAATACTTATGTCGGAATCCTAACACTATTGATTGGCATTTGCCTTCCATCACCTTCTTCAAAGAAGTGAGCACTCGTATAAGTGGATTTTATACCAAGAAGCATCACTACCCGAACACATTAAAGGAATGGCTTCATCAAAACTAATACACCAATCTGACATTGGCTTATACACACATTTAAATTTACTTTCTATTCCTTGCTTTATACAATAAGCACAACTCTCATTCTTTTTTTCGCTTATCCGTGAGTAAAAGTCGCAGGCCGTCCGTCCTAACACAGACCACATAAATAATAATATTAATAACATAATATATTACACAATATATAAACAATGTCGGAGCACAAATACCAAAAGATTATTTTTCTGAGCAATGATTTTGCTGGAGGAAGCAAAACATTTAATAAAAATATCCAAATGTCATTCACACCCACCAAAATGAATGTAAAATTTATCCACTATATGAACGACCAGACAGAGACAAAAACCAGAATTCTTTACATGGATAGAATTGGAATTATTGGAACATTTGCGGATAGCACCACAGCAAACATTTCAAATCTCGGGTATAATTTGGGTGTTGTAGGGTGGACAGACGGACAATATACATTTAAAGTCCTTGAAACCGACAGCGGAAATATTGACACAGGAAATTTAGCGGGCCGAATTGTTGTATGCTTAGAATTCTTAGGATAATAATATAAGATGCTTAAGATTAACAATGTCAAAGTTAAGCCTGTGAAGCAGGATGGAAACGGAGATAAAAAAGCAAAAGGTTATAAATTATTTAATGAGCCGTATGCTAACATATTTTTGCTTGCCCGTAAGAAGAGCGGTAAGACGACAGCACTATTTGAAATACTGAAACGGACAACAGACAGAAAAACCCGTATAGTAATTATTGCTTCAACGATACACAAGGACTACATTTATAAAGCAATGGTAAAGCACTTTAAGAACAGAGGCAACCCGATGGCAATATATAGCTTTCTTAAATCAGATGGTGTAAATGTCATTGATTATGAGTTAGACAAACTGAACAGACATGACGAGCAACACGAAGGAGAAATCAAAGATGAAGAAGAAATAGAGAAGCCACAATTTCTTTATTTTGGAAAAGAAGAAAAAAAGAAAACTACAGAACCAAAAGAACGACCCAGCAAGTATATGTCGCCAGAGGTAGTTTTTGTTTTGGATGATTTAGGTAGTGGATTAAGAGACAAGTCCGTAAGTGATTTGTTAAAAAAGAACAGACACTATAAATCAAAGGTTATTATGTCAAGCCAGTATCTGAACGACCTACGGCCAGAAGCCATTAAGCAGTTAGATTATCTATTAATCTTTCCAGGGCAATCTCAGGACAAAATGGAACTCGTGTATAAACATTTAGACTTATCTTTTGACTTTGATTATTTTCTTCAAAAGTATCACGAGGCTACAAAGGAGAGATTTAATTTTCTTTATGTCTCAAGTGTTGATGATGAATTAAGAAAAAACTTTTCACAAAGATTTAAATAATATTTTTGGAATTAATAAATATTTTTTTTCATAGTATAATGGTAGTTAAAACAACTCGTGTTGAAGTCATTCCAACAATCGGCAAACGAACTATTAACTCAAGCACAAACATGGCTGGAGGTAAAAAGAAGACTGGTCGCAAGAAGAAGCAAGGAGGCAAGGGACAAGCAGGTGGTAAAATCAACTGGCAAAAAGTTGGCAAAACGGTCTTTGCCGTTGATAAATTTCTTCGCGGTAATAAGTTAATCTCAAGGACTGCGGGAGCATTAAGTAGTGTCGGGGTGCCTTACGCAGGTAGTGTTGGTGCTGTAGCATCAAGACTGGGGTATGGTAAGCAGAGAGGACGCGGGGCCCTTAAATTCTAAAGATATTTTGTTCTGACTTCGTCATCACAAAACATCGATGACCATTATTTTTTTCAAAAATAAAAAACGATGTTTTAGAATAAGCGAGAATGCGAAGCATGAAGCGCCATTCTAAAATATCAAAGGTAAGACCCCCGCGGGTTTATAGGAATAAGAGCGGTAAGCCGTATATTATCCAGAAGGGTAAAAAATATTATCTTAATTTCGGTAAAAAGACAAATGATATGAGCACACTTCAAATTGTTAAACTTTTTATGAAATATCTAAATCGGCCAAAGACAAGACGGATACCTAAGCGAAAAGAAGACTTGCGAAAAGTCCAGAGTTTGTCGGAGATTGAGCAAAATACTAGAACCGCCATTAATGACCACTTAGACAAACTCAGAAAGGAAAAATGCGAAAAGATTGATGAGATTGACCAAAAAGAGAAAAAAGCACAGGCGGATGCTGAAGAAGAAAAGAAGAGGCAGGAGCGTCGCGGAGACGCAGATGCAAAGGAAAGGCAGGATGAGTTAGCAAGGATACACCGCAATGAACTATCAGATATTAAGGAACGACAAGAACAAAAAGCCAGAGAACTAAGAAGGGAGCAAAAACTCATAGATGATGTAAAATATGAAGAAGATAGAAAAAATAGGATACAAGCATTACCACCGCCACCGCAATATCAATATATTATGCCACCACAGCAGGGACAACCACAAGCACCGCCACAAGCACCGCCATTAGGAGCACCACCCCAAGCACCAGCCTTACCTAATTTAGGAGATGAAGCACCATTGAAAACGAAAGAGCAATATGAGGAAGAAAAAAAGCAAAAGCAGAAAGATATTGAAACACTGAAATTAGCAGGATATACAGATAAATTCATTAAAAAGATGAGTCTCAAAGACTTACAAAAAGCCAGTCAAGATATTCAGATGGCTATAGCCACAGCGACATCTTTAGAAGAACAGAAAAAATTAGCAGAAGAATATAAAGAAAAACTTGAAAAGGAAAAAAAGAAAGCGGAAGAAAAGGGTAAGCATCTTGAAAATTTACAAATTAATCAATTTTTAATCTCTGGATTTTCAAAAACTTATCACCCAACCATTACCATAAAAGAGTTAGCACAGGCTTTAAAAAAGAGACTAGATAATGACGGTCATAACAAATTAAATTACAAAGACACTTCAAAGTGGATTATTAACATGATTAAAAGGTTTAATATTGATGTTGGAAGTGAGGTGGAAAACGTAAAAAGAAAAGTGGCGGATTATGCTAGATATGAAGAGTACATGGGTATTAATGAGCAAAAAGGTAGTGGAGCGAAGACATTAGAAGAATTAATTGATAAGGTATTTTCAATAAAATAATTAAAAAATATTTATCCCGCAAAGATTGGAAACACACAATGAATAAAAAGGACTTTGTAAATACTCTAACGAACAAAATGACAATAGCCCCAAATGTTGATAAACAAGTTTCAAATGATTTAAATGTTGATGAAGGGATGCCTCAACAACTACCCCCGCCACCAGAGCCGGCAACAGATACGACTACATCGCCAGACCAAACATCACTAGAGGAGACAACCATACCACCGAGTGACGCGGAGACACCAGAGCCACAACAAGCAGAGCCAGAGCAACCACAGCAAGAGGGTGAGGGGCGGGGACTAATGACTTATGAAATAGACGACATAATGAAAAAATATGGATGGTATCTCGGAGCAATAGCCAGTGATGAAATCTATAAGTTGAAGCCCGGAAGCAGAAAGCGATACGGATTTATTATGAATTTGGACAACCACAATCAATCAGGGTCTCATTGGATTGCTATATGGGTAAGTCTGGATAAAGACAGGAGTGTTGAAGTCTATGACCCATTAGCACTTTACCAACCAACGGAAGACTTTCAACAACAAATGAAAAGACTAATTGACCAAAGCCACCCCGATAGTTATTTGTTAATGAAAGTTAATCAAGTAAAAGAGCAGAGTGATACGAGCGACACATGCGGATGGCACTCAATGCGGTTTCTTTTAGAGCGAGCAAAAGGAGTGCGATTTAAATTTGCTAGTGGCTATACAGACTTAAAAGAAGACGAAGCGGAAAAATTGAAAGCACAGAATGGTTATGGTAATTTTGATACATACATTTGATATTTATTTGATATTTGTTTCAGACTTCGTCTTCAACAAACATCGGGGCTACGCACTTTTAAGGATTACAATAAGCATTAATTTTTTTGAAAAAGAAAAAACGATGTTTAGAATAAGCGAGAGTGCAGAGCACGAAGCGTAATTCTAAATATCATGGAATACAAGGGAGGTCGTGCGACGGGAATTTATTATATCAACAGCAAAAACCGAATAACGGGGACAGACAGCGACTTTACACACGAAGTCAATATGAAGGGACTAGACAATCCCACACATCGTAAAATTCTTCATATATATGTGCCGAAGTCGTATTACTCTGTGGCTACACCATATAATACTTTTACATTATCCGAAGACGGATATGAGGCATTAATTACGATACCTGAGGGCAACTACACAATGAACAACTTAAAAAATAAACTATCTGAGATACTGACGGCAGACAGCCCAAATGACTATACTTATGTTGTCTCAAGCAACAATACAAACACAGAAGCGGAGGATGGTAAATTAACATTCAGTGTGTCAAACAATGGAGGTATTCAACCGCGGTTTATATTTAATGGTGATACACGTATTCATGAGGTTATGGGTTTTGATAGAAATTCAACATATTTCTTTGCTAATGATTTTATTAAATCGCCAAATGTAATTATTCTAACTGGTGAAAAAACTCTGTATCTTCAATCGGATTTGGTGAATGAAGGTGATAATCATGTGCTACAAGAAATATACACAGCCAACGAAATTCCTTTTGGTTCTGTCATTTATGACGGCTCTGGAAGCGAATACGGGAAAACATTGTCCGCTAATTCAAACAATGTATTCAGGTTTTACTTGACGGACGAAAACGACCAAGCGATTAATCTTAATGGTTTGGGTATCGTTATGACATTATTGGTTTACCGTGAAACTAACTATTTTAGTTTATTTAATTCATTCTTTGACCTTTTGAAAAAGGTCGCAAAACACTAAAAAGTAAAAAACGATGTTTTATGATGCAGATTCGACGAAGTCGAATCCTTACGAAGTCAGAATAAAATATCAATTAATTTAGAATTATTTTTTTTTCTATAAATATATTTGCTGTGTGTTAATCAACTTACACCACTTCAAAAAACAAAACAAAAATGCAGTCTCAAGTTGGATATGGTCAGGAATTAGACCACCAACCAAAAGAACTACTAAAAGGAAAATACGAATTAAACAAACTTACAAGTCGTGAAGGCTCTGGTAATATTACTCTCACCACAGCGGGAGGTAATGAAAGCACATTCGAAATCCCTACCCGCCCCCTGAACCTTGCCCGTAGTGTGTTGCGATTTACTTACACTCCACGGAACCCCGGTCAGAACAATGCTAATCGTATCTTCATGGATTGCTTGTCAATGATTAGGAGTATTGAATTACGAAGCCGAAGCGGGCAGTATTTGTGTAATCTTCAACATGTTGGAAATTACACTAAGATGATTTGGAAGCCCGAAATCAGTTATGATAAGTATATGTCTCTTGAGAACCATGGTGGAGGTGTTTCTAGCGGTGCGTTGCTTCAGAAGTGTAATGTGCTTAATGATGCTACTTTGAATATTGCTTCAAGATATTATCCTGCAGCAAGTGCAGCTGTCGCTGTTGCTCCTGGTGCTGGCACGTTCGGAACTCTACAAATTACTGCAACTAATGCTGGAGATGTAAGTGCTGCTATAATTAACTCTATCAATGCTGTCGGTAATAGTGTTAAGACATTGGTAAGTCTCCCGTCAATGAGTGCTCGTCGTCATGATGACCTTTTGAATAGTTATAACGGAGTAGGAGGTTCATTTGTTAATGTCGCTTATGAGGAGGCTAAGTATTTTGAAGTTGGAACAATTCAGGGTGCTGCTACTGCTGTCAATGCTGCTGATGACACTCCCGTTATCAATGTTAAATTACCTTTGGGTATGATTTTTGGAACTATTTTTGAAATTGACAAAACACTAGGCTTCAATGAAATTATCGATATGCGGATTGTTTGGGAGGGAACTAGTAGAACTATGTTTACGGGAACCAGTGCCACTAACATTGCTGAAGGTGGCGCAATTGGTGCTACTGGTGCTGTTGTTTCAAATTTGAACTTGTTTCTAGCGGTTGAAACAGACCCGAATGTTATCCTTGGTGTCCAAAGCAAAATCGCTGGTGAAGGTTTTAGATTTACTATTGAATATCCTATCTCGTGGAAGCACAACCTTGGAAGTACAAGTCAGAACTTTGTGGTAAAAATGAATAGGTCGCAGGGTGAAAGAATTCGTCGTATCTATACATCCGCTTTTCATAATTCAGAAAGTTCTTCTACTTCTTTCGACAATGACCACAGAAACGACACTAAAATTAGAACTTATTATACTACTATCGATGGTAGCAGAATGCAACAATTTGACATTGATACTTCTGATAATGAAGACTATATGATTTTGAAGGATAAGTTGAAGGGAAGTGCTATCCTAAACACCGATATCTATAAATACAACTGGTTTCATGTTGATTACTGGGATAACAACCGCCCACTTCACGAGAAGAATGTTGAAGGTTATGAAAAGTCTGGTCTGAGCCTTGACACCGAGCGACGATATGAGTTCGTTTCTACTACTGCGGGAAACAACCTCAATCACTACACTTTTGCCATTCTTCAGCAAGATGTAATTATAAGAGGTATTGAAATTATTAAGACGTAGAAAGATTTAGAAAATCTTTCAGCAAAAAGGTTTTGTGAAACTTTTACAAAAGTTTCAAAAGAATAAAGAAAAAATAAAAAAGAATATTATTTTTTTGTTTTATATAATATGTCTCACCAGAGAAACTTAGTCGCGCAAAATCCAGACGGAGATTTTGTAAATGTCAAAGTCGGATATGATGGACATGTTGAAACCAATAATATGAAAACCGCTTTCGGTGAAACAACTACTGCACAATTAACACCAGTATTACAAGAAATCTTTCCATATACCATTAATACAAGGGTATGGACGAAAACAGAAATAAAATCATCTGTGTCATTTTTGGATAATATGGCTGAATTGAAAACAACTGCTGATGATACATCACAAGCAGTAATGGTAAGTAAAAAAAGAATAAAATACAGAACAGGTACTGGAATTATGTGTCGTTTTACTGCCTTATGGGATATAGATGAAGCCGAAGGCTATCAATCATTTATTGGAATAGGAGAAAGTGATGTCAACAACGGTTTCTATTTCTTTATGGATGATGCTGCAGGAATGCACATTCTTCATTCAATAGCAGGAGTTGACAATTTTATTCAACAAGAAGACTGGAGCGACCCGTGCGACGGGACGGGCGATATGCCACTTATGGATTGGAGTAAAGGAAATGTATTTCAAATTCAATTTCAATATTTAGGCTTTGGTGCTATTAAGTTTTCTATTGAAAATCCAAAGACGGGCGAATTTCAATTAGTCCATACAATTAAGTATGCGAATGCTCATACAGGTGTAGTCTGCGAAATACAACTTTACCATTTTCTGCGGGTATATTTAATGCTAATGGAGGTGAAGGGATACAAATTTTAAAAACTGCTAGTTGTAGTTTGTTTGTTGAAGGCTCCAACACTATTAATACAAGTATTACAAATACGGCGGAAGGAGACGAAAAAACAAGCACAACCGAAAGCCCCATTTTAAGTATCAGGAATAAAGCACTATTCAACAATAGTCTAACCAATTATTCAATTGTCTTTCCTTCATTAATAAGTATTACTAATGAGGATACAAAATCAAATATTGTAAAAATGATATTGAACGGAACACTGACGGGGGCTGGTTTTGTTGATGTGGATGCTTAAACTTCAATCGTAGATATAGATACTAAAGCAACCGCTGTAGCGAATGGAACAACAATTTTTAAACTTTATGTAAATGCTACCTCAACACAACAGATTAATCTCAGAACTTATGACATTCAATTAACACCGAGTGATATTTTGACATTCACACAGAAGGCTGTGTCGGCTGGGGCAGGTAATAATATTAATGTTATTGTTAATTTTATAGAGGACCAATGAAGCAAAAAAAGAACTAATACGAAATATCATTTACTTTATCTTTTTTGGTATTATTTTTTTAACATTACCTTTTACAATAGGAGTGGTGTCGCTCGCTTTCTTTAATACACAACCTTCTTCTGTACATGTAGCAAGTCGCTATCTCTTCTCCTACATTAGCCTTTATTTCAGTAATCCCCGTTTCTTTCAAATCGGTTGCCGTAAAAGGAGTGCTTTCTTCCTTCATCATTTTCGTCAATGTCTCCTCTAACGGAATAACTACTTTAACATTATCGTCCCTTGGCTTGTATTGCTCATAGAAAGAAACAATGTCGGGCTTTGTCCATTTAATGGTCGGCTTTTTTATTTCGCCGTCAAGGTTCCATTTTTCAATTTCATTCAAGTAGTCCTGCTTGGTGTTGAGGTCGGCCGTGATATATAAAGATTTTTAAAAAAATCTTTTGGCAAAAATATTAAGTGTATTTTTTTACTTCACTTTTAATGTCAGTAAATTTATCAAACCACGGCTGTTTCATAACCCATTCAAGGTATGGCTTATCAATAGTTGCAACATCTTGAATTTTTTTTCCTTTGTATTTGCCAAATGGAAAAGTATCCTTTGGTTTTCCTTCTCTACTTTTTTCAATCGCCTTAATTTCTTCATTAATTACCTGTTGCACATCTTTTACTGAAAAAAATTCCTTCTTCTTCTCAATTGAAAGTTGTTCAAACTTCTCGCATAGTCTGGTGAGGGTGGTCATTGGTCTATATAGAGTGGTAAAAAAATTTATTGAAAAAATTAATTATTTGTTTATCATTTTTATTTTTTTTTAAATCCAAAAGGTCTAGTTTCAATCGCATTCTCTACAATTCCGATAACTTGTCTTTTCGTATATGTAAAACTAAATATCTTTTCTAAGTATTCGCTTGTTATTTTTTTCTTTTGTTTATCTCTTGTAATTTTGTTGTTTTCTATTATAACTACTTTTCCAGACTTCTCAATTCGCTTAGCAATCCGTAATTCTTCATCAGTCTCCAACAATTCATCCAGTTCATTTTTTCCATTCTCAAATAATTCAGTGTTTGTAATACCTAGCCCGCAACTTATTACACTTAACATATTCGGTAAATTCAATGCTTTTTTCGTTTCATAGTTCATACTAAATCCTTTTACTTTCATACTGGCTTTACCATTATCTAATAAGTATCCATAACATTTCGGCCCGCCTCCCACAAAGGTTTTTATTTTTGCTCCTTTCAATTCATCTGTCCAATCTCCCAGTAAATCGCCTGTCTCTACATCCACCTCATTAATTTCTTTGTTAGTCGTATATATTACGCTGTCTGTGTCATGATACAATATCCTATTGCCTAATCTGTCCATCATATTGTAAAGTCTCATTCTCGCGTGGCATGTAGTAAATAAAGCAACCACAATATTTGTTTTAATCGGGTCGCTCACCGCATCCTGTTTTAAGTCATAACTGGCTTCTACAATTTTGTCGTTAATTATGTTAATATTTATATTATCCACTGATTTATCGTTCAGTAGTTTGTATAATGTATCTTTATCCTTTATCATTTTGTTCTGTGTTTTATTTTGTTTCTGTCCAAACTTACCCCATAAAGAGTTCAAGCACAACTTAGCCACTGCTCGCAGTCCTTCGTTTTTAAATATTTTGCTTTCATCCATCTTTACACCCATTTTGATTTCCATGCTGTTTATGTAATTTTGTTTTTCTGCTTCCGTATTACATCCCAAGGGATATCCGCTGGACTCTTGTTTTACTTTCAAAAATGTCTTTATGTATTCTTTGAATAGGCTACTGCTTTGTTCTTTCCAGTGCCTTACTTCATATACTTTTATCAACTTATACCCTTTCTCTAAGGCCTTGTAAATTTCTGGAGTTGCCCATGTGCCCGTTATTGCTCGTTCTTTATCTGTGTGCTTACATTCTCCATGTTGCTCAGTCATTCCGCACTTATCGCATAAGTAATACATCATCTTACCTCTGTCCGCCTTCGGTAAGACTGGGTGTAGTAATCCTCTAGGTGGTAGCATCTTAACCTTAGCCACTCCGAAATATTCTCTGTTTATAATTTTATTTTTCATTTCATTTCTTTCGTAGTCATTGTTGAGGTTTCACCCCTACCATACCCCGCTTTGTTCGTTCAGGTTTGGAAAGGGCAGAGCCCTTCCAGGTCTAATAATTATATGGTGTCCGCTTGGATAAAGGTCGTAATACATCACTGTTGGATAAAGTGAGCATATGTCAATATATTTCGCATACTCATTATCATGTCGTGATTTCCAATATAATTTCAGAGCATTCACTCTACATCCAAACATTGCCTCTCGTGGGTTTAGTCCCTCTTGTTCAGTAATTCGTTCGTTTGTATCCTCTGCCAGTCTTTCACTGGTTTTCATCAGGCTCCATTCGCACTCCCAGACACTTATTACTTTTGCTTGTTCGTTAAGTTGTTTTTCTCTTCTCATTGTTTCCTTGTATAGTTCGCCTATTGTCTTATTCTTCTTCACATTCAAAGCATTGCTATTCCAACACTTATCACATCCGTGCCAATGACACCCGTAAAACTCATAAGCGGTTTTGTTTTTCTCATCCCATCCATCTACATACACACGAGATTGCCCGAGTTGAAACATTTTTTCACCTCCGTTGAATGTGTGTTTAATATCGGTTTTGTCTAACCTGCTTCTGTATGCTAACCATTCTACACAAGCCCTAGAAGTCATCCTGTTTTTCTTTTCCGCTTTCAATATCGCAATTGAATTCTCTGGCATAAACTTAGCACGATACAAAGCCATAACACAACTCGCAATAGTTGTATATTGAAAAGGGTCAATACCAAACTCTAGAAACTGGTTTGTAAAATCTATACAACCCTTTCTTAGTATATCAACATCTGAATGACAATACTCACCGATTTCCTTTGCCATATCAAAGTTGTTATGTGCTTTCACTTGCTCGTCATACCATTCAAGAAATTCCTTTCGTTTATCTCCTCGCATCGTGTCGTAGCCGTAATGTTTCTTATGTGGCATTACACCGACATAGTTTCTATTTTTTGCAGTATTGAAGAAGTGCGGGAAGAAACCTTTCTTAAGTTGCGTAAGTCCGAATGTCTTTGGAAAGTCTGACAATGGCATAGTAAGAAAACTTAGGCTGTCTATAAACCGATACTTCTTAAGTGTCATCATCATAATCTTACCACCTTCATAGATTACAAATGGAGTTTGTCCATTATCAACCAACCACTTAAGAATAAACTGACAATCATAACCGCGGGCATTCAGCGCAATAAATGTAAATCCGCTGTGTTTAGTGTCAAAAGCCCAATTACAGAAATCTTGAATGTTCTTGTGAATTACTGGCGGTTCCTTCGCATCGTAATACTGGCTTTCCGCATGATTAACAATGTGCTCGCCTGTGTCCTGTGTCGCTTCAAAGTCAAAGAATATGTATTGCTCTGACGGCGGTAAGATTTCTTTTTGGACTATTTCACATTGGTGTTCAAGCGGTTTCACTAGTTTGCAATTTAGGCATTTCACATATCCGCATTTGTGCTCATCTTTCTTTCTGTAATTAAGACCGCACGATTTACATTTCGCTTTTACATCGCAGTTCGTTGTCCTGTGGTTATTAAAACATTCAGTGTTTGGAAACTTTCTATTACACTTCTCACATTCTTTCCACTGGCTCTTGTCATTTATTCCCTTACATCCGTTGGTCTCACAGATACTACATTTTTCTTCACAGGCGTGTCTTTCCATATACCCTCTTAGACATAACTCACAGAAATTCTTTTTTCCTATCATCGACTTCATATTAGTTATGGCATCGTAATGTCCTTCAGTCTTTAGAATGTAAAGGTTAGTAAGCAGTTCGCCGTTCGCATCAAGTAGTTCTGTTTTATAAATGATTTTGTCAGGAAATTCAACAATAACCAGATTGTATTTAATGTGATTAGCAAATGTATTAATTTCTGGTATTCCACACACATCCTTAATGACGTTTGCTTTGTCATGTAAAGCCTCTGCCATTTCCTGCTGTATCTTTCTTTTTCCCATTAGTATTGTCTTGAATTTTGGATGTTTTTCAATTTTTGCTTTGACTACAACGATTGCTCGTGCTAAGCATAAGTTATCGTTGTTTGTAATACAGATTACTCCTTTCTTTCTGTATATATCCAATTTGTTCAAAACCTGTAGCCTTGTCCCACCAGTCGGCATTTTAACAGATTTCAATACAAATTTTAATTTATCAAAGTTTATTCCGTTCTCATCCATGTAAATACTTTCGTTGCTTTGAAATATTGCAGACAATCTTTCTAAAACTTTTTCAACCGAGATTTGATTAACTTTGTGCAAGCATGTTGATACTTTTCCATAGTAATCAACAAACTCAATACCTAGGCTAACCTTATCTTCGGGTGCTTGTCGTTTTACAAAGTCGTTCCACACAATCTCAATAAATATTATCACATCGCGCATCGTGAATGATCGGAAGTTGCAGTTAATCCTTACCGCATATCGGCTTTCATTTATTCCTAGCTCGTGTTCCTTGCTGTCGTCCCTTATGATATCATAATTACCATACCGCAACAAGTCTCTGTAATTTTCTTTCATCTCTTTTTTCTCTTCAATCGTAGGTAAAGGTGGTGCTATTGGTATAGCATGGTGCTCAAAATACACCGCACCTCTTACTTGGTTCAAGTAGTTTTGGGCTGTCGGTGTATCAATTTTATACCCCCTTACATTCGGTTTGATATATAGCACATCCCGACCCCTGACAGACTTTATTTCGTAATTTATCTTATATTCCCTTAATCTATCCAACCTGTAGACATTGCCGTTATATGTGTGTGTCTCCATGTTTGATAATAGTATATCAAGGAACATATAATTTTATAAAATTAAAATATTTGTCTGCCTCAATCGGTCGTCCCCTCGTGGCCTCGTGTGTGCCCCTATATATAAGGACCCTCCTTGTCTTTAAATGGAAATTCAGTGGTTTCCGCAGAGAAACCTTTTTGATTATCAATACTTACCATACCCACAACCGCAGTGGCAGTTATGTTCCATGTATCCACACATATTACATCGATCATCATCATCTTTCTTTATTCTCTCCATATACTCTTTGCTTGGCCTTGGAGGAACTGGATGTTTTTCTTTTTCTGCTGAAATATGTTTCTGAGACTTCATATGTCGCGTTTTGTTTCCATTATGTATTTCAGCGCCACATCCACACTTAAAATCTTTATGCTTCCAAATTTTCTTCTTTTCTTTTTTGATTATTCTTGTTTCTTTATCGTAATTAATTTTCCATTCCTCATATTTAGGTATTATATTTTCCTCGTGATATTTCTTTGCTTCTTCCAATGCTTGCTCTTTTGATTTTTTCTTTCCGATACAGAAACTCTTACACATAACCTTTCCTCCTTCTCTCCATTGAACTTTTACCATTTGTCTCTTTTCGTTATTCTTTACCATAACACAACCTCTAGACATTCTAAATCTCTGAGTGTCTTCGTTTGTCATCCTATATGTGTCTTTATTTTATTTCTTTAAATAATAATTATTTAAAGGTAGCAGTTTTTCTTTCTTTTGTCTTTCTGTATTTGTTACAAAATAGACGAAATAATGAATAACGGCTCTTAGTGTGGTTAAAAACACTTCTGAGAATTTCTGGTAAAAAAAATCCAGACCTCGTCGCCACGGCGCTGGTGCGCTGGCGCAGTGGCGCAGAATTTGATAATGACCGAAAGTCTAATCCACGAAGAAAAATAGAACGAAATTCATAATAAGAGAGATTTTAATGAAATTGTTGTTTTGAACTTAGAGAGAGAATAGGTAGCCTCAAAACACAATAACGGCTCTTAGTGTGGTTTGTGCGATGAAACTGCACTGAAACCCTGTGCCCAAGTGGCACCCTATACTACTTTCTCTCTGTTCTGTTCTGATAAATTCTGTTATGTTATGTTCTGCTCTGATATGTTAATGCTATTGCTATGTTAATGCTATTCCTAAGTTACGTTTATTGCTATGTTATGTTGGTATGTTATTGCTATGTCATTGTGTGTGTATGCGTGTATGTATGTGACTTATGTGCATGTTTAAAAACGCATGTGCATGTGCGTGTACATGTGTATTTATATGTATATGTGTATGTGTATGTGTATATGCATGTGTATGTGTATGTGTATGTGTATGTGTATGTTTATGTTTATGTTTATGTTTATGTGTATGTGTATGTGTATGTGTATGTGTATGTGTATGTACATGTGCATGTGCATGTGCATGTGCATGTGCATGTGTATGTGTATGTGTATGTGTATGTGTGTGTGTGTATGCGTATGCGTATGCGTATGCGTATGCGTATGTGTATGTGTATGTGTATGTGTATGTGTATGTGTATGTGTATGTGTGTATGTGTGTGTCTGTGTATGTGTCTGTGTCTGTGTACGTGTATGTGTACGTGTACGTGTACGTGTACGTGTACGTGTACGTGTACGTGTACGTGTCTGTGCATGTGCATGTGTATGTGCATGTGTATGTGTATGTGTATGTGTATGTGTATGTGTATGTGTGTATGTGTATGTGTATGTGTATGTGTATGTGTATGTCCATGTGTATGTGTATGTGTATATGTATGTATGTGGTGTGTGCAGATGCGTCTATGTGTGTTGTTTGGCTCGTTGGCGGGTGTATGGGGCATAACTGAGAAGACATTCCATCAAGTCAAGGTGCTGGCCTCCCCAATATATGATTGCTTTTCGCCTTGAGTGTATGTGTGTGTGTGTGTGTGTTTAAGTGTGTTTGCC
>WBZZ01003204.1:0-12500 GCA_019918135.1 Paulinella micropora
CTGCTTTGCGCTTGCCCCACTTGTCATTGCCACCGTCTGGGCAATCCACTCGTTTGTGATTCTTGTTGTCAGGGCACACTGGACAATGGTGGAGGAAACGACAGTCTTCCTTGTAGCTGCAGTCCTTGCCGTCTGCCCAGCTGAAACAGACTTTCCTGGACTTCTGGAACTGCTGCTTGGCTTGGTTACCCCCGCGGGTGTTGTTCTCTCTGCGCTGCTGCTTCGAAGTGCCTAGGCTGATCGATTGAGAAGGGGGGGGGGGGGGAGAGATTCAAGGATGGCCGTGGCTAGAACGAAGGGAATGTTGCCCTTATGCCACTGACCCAAGGGGCGTCTGCCACGAGTAGCTTTGTCCCATCTCATAGCAGATTGCAACGTATTTTTCCTAACAATGAGCTCAAGGTACCGGTAATGGTCCCACATGTCCTCGGCGTGCTGAGCATGATGTTTTGAGTAGAGGACGATGAGTATTCGGACCAAGTCCAAAAACTTTTCAACAGTAACAGTCTTGGGCTCGGATTCATGAGGCTCGCCGATCAGAGTCTTTTTCTTCGATGGCAAGAGCTCCTTGAGGTTAACGAACTCCTTTCCCAACTTGATCTTTTTGAGAATGTCAAAGTCAAAATCTTCTGAACCCGGCAGACTCTGAAACTCTTGCGTCAATCTAGATTTCTCATCTCCGGACATAGAAGTCGAAAAGCCTAACGCGGAGAGTAAGGAAGAGGGATCAATACCTTTGTCGTTTGCCGCCTCCTTGATCTTCCGCTCCATTCCTCATTCGTCTCTTGAAGTTCGGATAAGACAGAAGCGTCAAAGTGGACCGTCTTGCCTTTGTTCCCGACTTTTCGAGCAGAGGCAAGCTTAGCCCTGAGCTTCTCCTGCTTTTGCAGAGCAACATCTATCTCGTTTTGGATTGCTAACTCTTCGTTTACGTTCGTCTTCTGTTTCTTGTTTCGAGGCTGTCCCTCTTCCGGATCGGACAGAACTTCCTCTTCGTCATTTTGCTCTTCCTTCTCAATGAGCTCAGACTGTACAATGAAGGCCCACTCAACTCCATCGTTTACAATTTGAGAAGCCATTGCAGAAGAGAACGCCGCTTTACTGGAATTTGCCTTGATGTCTTTGACCTCCTCGAAGTAATCGTTGTACAACTTTCGTAAGTTGGTGGCGTTGTATAGATTCTCGAGATGAGAGGCGATTGCTTTAGTTTTTTGCTTTTTTGCTTTCGCCTCATTGCTGCTACTCTTGTTCCTCAAAATGCCATTCACATCACGAATTGACTTAATAAAATCGTTACGTGAGACATTGACATTGAGAGGAATTTTTGAAAACGTGAGTTCAACAGCTTGATCGGAATCAGAGGCCCAAATGACTTCCCCGGTTGCATTTAAGTACTTCCATTTCTTAGATTCATCTTCCAAACGAATCAAACCGCGAGGGACTTGGACAGACCACTGATGACCCTCAGTGTTGAGACGAACTGTAGCTTGTGCATTCGTGAGACCCATTACCACCCCGGTAATTCGCACGGTTTTGGAATTTTTTCCAAATCTTTGAAAAAGATCAGAGTCTTGGACATGATAGGCTGCAAGGACCGAGACAATGCAGTCAACCTTGAGCTTCTTTGTTACAGCAGGCATTAAAGAGCTTCTCTGACGATCTTCCCAACTTTCCAACCTAGGCCTACCAGACACCGGAGAAAACACGCGCCGGCTCCGCCGGCACGGCTACGCCGCGCCGGCCGGACTATTGTAAAAACGAAACAGCTCCTCGGAACTTTAACGGCGGTTAACTCCGGGCGAAGCCCGGAGCAAACCAGTAAATAATCTTTTCCAATTGGAATAATAATATTATCAATATCCTTTTCCAACTCGAATTGAAGTTAGGGTTAGGGATGACAGGTTAAAATGCACGAAGTTCTGCAAGAAAAATCCAACACTTTTGAAAATTATTGGTTCCTTCATAAAAACAAAAGATTATAAGTTATTTTAATAAATTTTTTTTAAATTCAAAAAAATTTGAATTTCTAACCGTTACAACTGCTTTTTAACGGTTTTGTAAGGATTTTGTGGGATTTTTGTAATCTATTTGTTCTTTCTTGGTTTTCATTGAAAACAACTAGACTTTATATTCTTTTACATCAGAATAATATGCCTTATCATAATTTTTCAAAAATATAAAAAAAATCAAATTTGTAACCGTTACATAACCGTTTCGAACTTGAAAAGGTACATTGTTGATTTTTTGTTGTGTAAATTTCAGTAGTGCAACAAGTCACGTTACGTAAGTAGTTTTGATACAGAAACATTTAATAATGTTTTTTATCAATATTAATAACATTATTAAATTAAATTCAAATTCAATTTCAAATTCAACTTGATTACTAACTTGAAAGTTGTGTTTCATAGAATGACATTTTTCGAGTCACAACTCTAAGGTTTTTACACTTTTATTAACGACTAGGAATCGTTTTATATTATTAAAATTTGTCAAAATAAAATGTAATATATTAATATAATTGAATTCATTTTATATTTAATGTATTTTTCAAAACATTAATATTACATATCCGAACTTTGAATATTAGCGGTTAATAAACGTACAAGTTTGACAGTCAATTTATTAAAGGTAAGTACTGGTCGTGCCTCAAAAGCTTGTTAGCTCATGCAGCAAGCAACAAGCACAAAAGATAAATAAAGTAAACAATAGTGTTAGTTGAAACTTATCCTTCAATTCAGATCCGAAATTGAACCATGGCCGACCATTTTAATTCTAACACAATTCAAAAGCAGTAACAATAATTTTTAATGGTAAAACTGTAGCAAGTATTAACTTAAATATTAAGGTCGAAAATTACTACAACTTCATGTCAGTTCAGTCATGCTTACATTTTTGGTGTTTTTTTGCTTTGGCAGGGCTTTCTTTCTTTCTCCCCTCTTCATCACTAGAGCTGTCACTGCTTACGTATTTTGGCTTCTTTCCTTTGCTTTTACGTTTCTTAGTTTTGCGAGGCGAGCTAGTCTCAGAAGAAGAAGGTGAAGGAGATGACGGTGCATGATGCTTGCTCTTCTTGTGGGCCTAGCTGTAAGCTGCAAATAATAATAATAATAATAATAATAATAATAATAATAATAATAAAATAAAAATATAATAATAATAATAATAATAATAATAATAATAATAATAATAATAATAATACTAATAATAATAATAAAAATAGACAATGATAGAAGCAATAATTGTGTTTACCTGGGAGGATTTTAAGCGCATCTCGCTGCGCCCTTAGCGATTCCAGCTCTTCTTTGACTGCCTTGTATTTTTTCCGCAACTCGCTGGAATTTTCCTTGGTCAATTCAAGCGCGTTGGTCAACTCCTTCACAGTTGACTCGCTCTCGGAGAGCTGCGACTGCACAGACTCCACCTCCGCCGACAAAGTCGCTTTTTGACGCTTAGCCTCCGCCACCTCACGCTTCAGATCGGCGATATCCTACACAAACAAACATGTTACTGAGCAGCTGTCCCGACAACAACCAACCTGCTTCAAGGTTTTATTACCGGCCTTGTTACGAGTGTTTGACTACAAAAACAACCATTTGCAAGCACATAAACACAAAACAAAAAGCATAAGAACCCGCTGCATGTTAAGAAACTTAGCTTCCTCGTCAGCGAGCGACTGAGCCCACTCCTTTTTCTCTTTGATTCTTTCCAAATCCTTTTCCTCCCGTTCCGTGCGGAGGTCCTGGATGGTTTGGTTCAACTTTTTCTGATCGGTGTGGAGCTGGGCGTTTTCTTTTTCCGCTTTGAGCCTATACGCCTTTTCCTCATCGAGCAGCTTTATGCTGTCGTCAACGTTTTCTATGGCTTCTTTTACATTTGCGGCACGTTGGTCGAGCTCATCCTGCAATTGCTTAACTTTTGCTTCTGAGGACACAAGTCGCCCTTTCAGCTCAGTGATTTTTTGGTAAAGCTCCTGGGTGTTTGTATCGACGCTGGTTCGCGCAACCACTGACTCTTCGTCAGAAAGCTCACCTGTCGCGGACTCAGTGATAGACTTAGCTCCCAACTGCTGCTCTGACTTTTGAAAGAGCTTCGCCAGGCTTTTCACCAGCGCATCCGCAACCAATTTGCTCTCCTTAGTGAAAGGGATAACAAGGGTTTTATCCGCATTAAGGATGTTTTGAAACTCGATGGGGACAGGACCATGAATCCAATCCTGAGTGGCCCGAAGAACCCTTTTTTCCATTCTGCTGTTTTGGTAGCAAAACACAATATGTGGATAGTAACGTTTACCAACAACCGTCTTGACAACTGCCAACAACACCCCCAGCCCCACAGCCGTATCCTTGTGACTGAGTTGCTCCTCCACTGAGCCCACTTTGGTGACAGATCGAATGAAATAAAACCACCCCCCCCACCGGAGTGAAGACATCATTTAACCAAAAACCTTGCAGCATCACCATATCTGCCCCTGCACTGCCCTCTTTCATTTCTGATCCTTCCTCTGCCCATTTCCATTTGCGCAAGCCTGTTCCATTAGACCGACCAGGACGGAAAGACTTCGTGTCGTCGGGATGCACGAAGGACAGCTACAACAAAGACAATGACAGATGAGAGAGAAAGAGAGAAAGAGAGAGAGAGGAGAGAGAGAGAGAGAGAGAGAGAAAGAGAGAAAGAGAGAGAGAGAGAGAGAGACCTGACTTTCAAGTCAACCAGTGGCAATTTCGAAGGGAGCAGGACTTAAGGTTGCAGTCCTGTCCTCTTCGAAATTGTCAGTAACGACAGAGAGAGAGAGAGAGAGAGAGAGACACCGACAGAGAGAGAAGAAGAAAGACGAGAGACGAGAAGAAGAAGAAGAAGAAGAAGAAGAAGAAGAGAGAGAGAGAGAGAGAGAGAGAGAGCCGAGACCTTCATGGTGGTTGCACCGTTGTGCACAGGCCCCATGTCCAAAGCATACAGGTCGGGCGTGAGGCCGAGCAACGCAGAGAGCTGTTGTTGTCGTTCACCGTTGGAGTCCAGCTTCAACACGACTGTGCCACGGGGACAGAAATGGTTTTTCATGACCAATGAAACCTTCTTGTCTGCCCCCTCTGCACTGCTGCTGGTCGCGGAAAGTGCGTCGTTGATGTGGTGACGCTGCGCGTCCACACCCGCCAATGCCGCGTCTGTGGTTGCTGCCATGAAAACAAAAAACAAACAGTAAAAAAAAAAGCAAGTAAAAGTTTCAGAAAAGCCAAGCGGTTCAAGACTTACACTCTTGACCTTCGGAAGAGCTGGCTGGCGCTTGGTTCCCAGTCTCACTTGACTGACTTCCTGACATACTGATCAGCTTGCTGGCGTCCTCTCAAGACTCTCGAGTTCTGTTTGACAAGGACAACAAAAAGCAAAAAACAGAGTTGTTTGGGTCTGGTTGTTTTTGGCGCCTAACCGCTCTTTTTTTTGGTTTGCCGAACCGTAAACTGCGTAATTTTCCAGTGGTCCGGCCGATGGACCGAGAAACGGGCCAGCGACGGACAACTGTCACTTCCTTTTTGTTGGGCGGGTTGTTGGGTGCAAAACACGATTTGTTGTCGTTGCTGTGCGCCTTTGTCATGTCCTGTATCTTTTTGCTACTGTTCTCTCAGTCTTTTTTTGTGTATAGATTTGTGTTTGCTGAATGTCTTCTCTTTATTGGCCCCCCTTTTTTTTTCTTTTCTGTTGCTGTCTTTGCAGACCGACATGGTCCAAAAACGCCGCCATACTTGCCGAGAAATCGAGGCGGAGGAGCGCAGATATGAAGCTAAGGTTGTTTTGTTTTGTTTCATTTAATCAAAAAACGTGTTGCATGTTTGTTTCTGTTTTCATTGACTATCTTGTTTTTGCTTCTGCAGGCAAGGCAACTTCTTGGATTGGCGGTGCAAAATCAGGAAATTGTTTTTCCTCGCCCGCGAGTTCTGCGTCATCTTCCGCTTCCTCCGAGGCGGCTCCTGCCTCAGAGCCATTGCGGATCCATTCAGGGCGTTGTTTGGTGGTTGCCCAGCAGCGGGATGATGTCAAGCATGGGTTGCAGGTTGAGTTCGTGGAGGCAGAGAAGAAGGACACCAGGCCCCCACCCAATCCGTCTGCCAAGCTTTCCGCATTGAGTCTGTGTTAGAGTCCCTTGGGGATGAGGTAGCGAAATTTTCGGAGGAATCTCCTTTAATGGAGCTTGCTAAATGGGGTTTGGCAGTTCTTGTCAGAATTATGGAGGATACAGCTCACCTTCCTTCTGTTACGCCTGCGTCTGTGCCCCCCCATGTTCGAGCTTTGCTTGGGGAAGTACAGCAATTTCATGCGCTCTCGGACGTGTCGTGTAAATGGCTGGGTCTGCCCAGTCTGGCGGCGTTGCGTGCCTTTGCAGGAATGAGTTTCGCAAGCACCCGCGTCGGTTTTGATCCAGTTTGTAATAAGTTGGGCATGGACAGTTACGGGGTTGAGTTTTAATTAAGGAAGTTTCATCCGTCTCATGATCGGCACGTAAGGAGTGGACGCGAATTCGTCGAGTACGTCACCCAGAGCAAGGTGTACGACGACTACGCCAGCTTTCCCATATACTGGAAACAAGTTCTGCCGGTCTCTCTCTCTCTCTCTCTCTCTCTTTGTGTTGCTTCCTTTCTTTTTCTTTCTATCTCTCTTTCTCTCTCTTTCTCTTAGCTCTCTCTCTCTCTCTCTCTCTCTGTCTCTCTCTCTCTTTTTTCATACATACTTACATACATACTCTCACATACTTTACTTAGGCTATCTCTGCAGCTGTCAAGAAGGGGGATCCCTACACCCACGAGGCCAAGCAAAAGTTGAGGCGCAGTCAGGCTCAGCTTGAAGTGGCTTACGAGGCGGGGGAGGTGGGAATTTGGAAATGTGAAGGATGTTC
Source organism: Paulinella micropora (assembly GCA_019918135.1). NCBI lineage: Eukaryota > Cercozoa > Imbricatea > Euglyphida > Paulinellidae > Paulinella > Paulinella micropora. The sequence goes on from WBZZ01003204.1 coordinate 6,887, forward strand.
GCCGCCGACCTACCATATCAGCAGCAGGGCCCATGTCTGCAGGGGGGGGGGGGGGGGGGGGGCGTTGGTGATCGCAAGGAAGGCGAGGCCGAATGCTCAACCGCACCAGTTCCAAATCAGCGCAAAGTTTGGCGATCAGCCAAAACGCCTTCAGCGGAATTTATCTTTTTTGAAATATGATCAGAAAAGTCGGGCAGGCTTTTATGTTTTTCAGTTATGGTGGCGTTCCCTTATGAGGGATAGCATCCTGACGCTTCAACGTCGTGTCCCTGCCGATAGTGATTGTGGTAATTGTGGCCTAGGGGGTCAATGTCCGCACGTTGAACGGTACCCCCCCCCCCCCCCCCGCAACACACACACACCCCGGGAGGGCCAAGGGTTGGCCCTCCCTTTTTAAGCTACAATTTCATGTCAGTCTTGTATTTTAAAGACTGACGTGAAGTTGTAACTCTCCGTTGGCAGTCAAGATTTGTATTAATAATATTAACAATTAAATAAATTTTATGGCAAATATATTACATTTGCAATTAAAAGGAATCCGTACCTAAATCCAAGGCAGCGTGCTCAGGATATGAAATTAGATCAAGTGCGCTGTTTTTGGAACAAACAATTCGGTAAGTTCCTTATCTACCTCTCACTCGCAACTGCAAGTAATGGTCTGCCCTCCACTACGCTCAGAGTGGAGTCGACTTCATGCCCAATATTGGGTGGAGTCTCGCTGTTCTAAGGTGTGGGGAAAGTGCCCTGATTGCAGACAGTACAAGCAAAAAGTAGCTAGGCTTATTGAGCTGCAGGAACAAGAAGGTAGGAGCGAGCTCGATCAGGAAGAGCAAAAGAAGAAAAAGTTGGAACGAGTAGTCGAAAAAACTGAACACCATTTCAAAGCAAAGGAAAACGCGAAATGTTTTGATGACGACTTAGAACTAGTCCGAACTGACATTTCTTATGTTTTGATGGTGGTTGATTTTTCGAATATGAGCGTAGGTGGGGGGAAGACAGAAGATGTGAATGATTGCATTGCTGTCTTGCTTATGAGTGATGGGAGGGTGGATATTAAGAGGAAATATGTTGACACACTCCCACATCATCAAGATAAAGGAGCAAGCAATGATTTCTTTTTTTTTCGACAATGGCAACATGATATCCTTAATGATGTCATCAAGCCGCTTGGAAAAACAAAAGTCATTCAATGGTCTGACGGAGGTCGTAAACATTTCAAGCAAAGATATTCACTTGCGGAGGCTAGCCTTGTTCGTGTGAAGCATCCTTGGTTACAATATTTTGCTTGGAATTTTTACCACTCCAATCATGGAAAGGGGCTCTGCGATTCACACGCAGGCAAAATAGCGCAAATGGTAGCCTGGATGGCCTTCCATGAAGATTGGATTTGGACAACCGCCAGAGATCTGGGTTGGTTAATCCGAACCAAACTTTCAAATTCCGAACCTCATTTTTTTTCATATGTACTCAATCGAGAAGAGAAATACCGTCATCCTGTGAATGGTATTGATGATCTCGGTTGGTATCATCATTTTGAGGCCACTACCACTCCTGGACTTTTGAAAATCAAGAAACTGCGTAGCGAAAATAGCTTTGACTATCGCTTTACCACTGAAGCAAAGGGCAGAACTATCCTTAATACTTTAGCCGGTGGTAAGAATTATTGGTGGCCTGTTGAGCTTGGCTTACCACCAATTGCTCCTCGGCCGCTGCCGCCACCACGTAGTGCCCGAAGAGGCAGGCAGAGACAGGAACGTACACGTCGACTTCGATAAAATCATTCAAGTCATTTTTGATTCAAAAATTTGAATTTGAACTTGAAATTGAATTTGAATTTAATTTAATAATATTAAAGAACATTATTAAATGTTTCCGTATCAAAACTACTTACGTAACTTGACTTGTTACACTACTGAACCACACACAACAAAAAATCAACAATGTACCTTTTCAAGTTCGAAACGTAACGGTTACAAATTTGAATTTTTTAAATATTTTTGAAAAATTATGATAAAGTATATTATTCTGATGTAAAAGAATATAAAGTCTAGTTGTTTTCAATGAAAACCAAGAAAGAACAAATAGATTACAAAAAATCAACAATATATGATACAACGTTCGAAACGGTTATGTAACGGTTACAAATTTGAATATTTTTGAATATTTTTAAAAAATTATGATAAATTATATTATTCTGATGTAAAAGAATATAAAGTGTAGTTGTTTTCAATGAAAACCAAGAAAGAACAAATAGATTACAAAAATCCCACAAAATCCTTACAAAACCGTTAAAAAGCAGTTGTAACGGTTAGAAATTCAAATTTTTTTTGAATTTTTTAAAAAAATTATTAAAATAATATATAATCTTTTGTTTTTATGAAGGAACCAATAATTTTCAAAAGTGTTGGATTTTTCTTGCAGAACTTCGTGCATTTTAACCTGTCATGTATTATAAATAAATAACTAATTCACCGGAGCTGTGATATATTTCTGACTGATATTTTAATAAGTTTTTAATGAAAATTTTGTCGAAATGCCTGATTAGTCAATTTTTTTTGTCAAAATGACTGATTAGTGCAGTCAAAATGTAGCTAGTTTTACGACTAATGTATCAGAAAGTGACAGAATTGTCAAAATGATAAATAGAAAAAACTAGCTGGAAACCAGTTTCCAACATTTTTGACTAATCTGTCAATTTTTGACAAATTTTGTGTCATCTTTGAATTGATTTATCATTTTCTGGCTTATTTGTCAGTAATTGACTAGTAACGTAAATAATGGGTTAGGGTTAAGTAATGGGTATTGGTCTTTGTTTGTTGAACTGGGCAGCCATGTTTAAACTGTTTAGTCATTATTTTGACTAGTTAGCGCAAGTTTGTATTAGTCATCTTTGAACTGATTTAATGTGAATTTGAAATATTTCCCGCTAGTTTTGAAGATTATATGTGCTTGAAACCTAAACTTGAAAGTTCTGTTTTGATGAATTCAAATGTGTATCAATACAACTGGTTCTGGGTTGATACTTGGGATAATACCCGCCCGCTGTGGAGCAAAGACCAAAATGAAGTTAGTGTTTTTCTGTGTCTGTCAGGAATTGACTAGGTACCTAAATAATGGGTATTAGTCATTATTGAACTGAGCCGCCACATGCATGTTTGAATTGTTTGATCATGATTTGACTAGGTAGCTGGGAATTTGTATTGGTCATATTTAAACAGATCAGTCATTATCAAACTGTTTAGTCATTATGAGACTAGTTACCTTGGAATTTGTATTAGTCATTTTTGAAGAACTGTTCAGTTGTTATTTGACTGGTTAGGTAATTGCTGACAATTCATGGATGGGTTTGGCAGCTACGAAACCAATACAGTAGTCAATATTTTGTAAGTAAGTATTGAATACATATCTAAAAGTATGTATTATTTTTGACACATTAGTCAATTTTACAAATAGTTTTTAATGATTTTTTGACTAGTACATGATTTATAATACATGATTTCTGACTAATCTGTCAAAAAATGTATTATTTGTGAATGCAAAACTGCTGGAAACTTTTTTTTAAAAAAAAGAGGGTTTTAGGCCTTAATTTCGTGTTCGTAGTGTATCGCGGTATCGCATTTCACGGGCCTAAATCGTCACAAGAAGGAAGGACGTACCCCAAGATTACTTTATGGCCAGATGCAGCACATAAGGTCTGTAAGAAAACCGGAAAGTCACGTACAGGTTATATAGTGCTTTGGGGTGGAGACCCGGTAGCTTGGTTATCGAAACGACAGACTAGAATTGCTCTAAGTTCTAATGACGCGGAAATTTTCGCAGCAGCAGAGTGCATACGAGAAGGATTGGCTATCAGACGCATAACAGAAGAGTTAGGTATAGCACAGAAAGGGCAGATAGAGCTTTACGAAGACGGACATTCCGGCTGAGCCGACTTTTTTAGATGGGTTTGGAGTGTGTAATCGCCCGCAGGGAAATTATCTCACACGGTGGGGGCACCTACGCCAACCCCGCGCTGCCAACCCCACCCCGACGCGCGGACGGGGTGGGGTTGGCAGCGCGGGGTTGGCGTAGGTGCCCTGAACAGTTTTTAAAATCTTTACACAGACATTGCTTTTATTAATAAAACACTTGCTACTCAACAGGAAGCGCAGTAATCATATAAATGAAATACTCTCATAGATGGAAAAAAAATTGTAGCTAAAATAAAATATAACTATAGAAAACGACTGAAAAACTCACGTATGGGATCTAACATGATTAGCATCCTCAAACGAAGTGAAAACTCTTGTCAGAAGGCATCTTAGGAGGTGACGCCGCATTTTCACGCTACAGATCGAGAGAGAGAGAGAGAGAGAGACACAGAGAGAGAGAGAGAGAGAGAGAGAGAGAGAAGGAAGAGAGAAAGAAGGAAGAGAGAGAGAGAGAGAGCTGAGACAGAGAGAGAGAGAACACATGTACAGATAATATATTTAAATTTTTTTATTTAATTTCAATATTAGTTGAAAAATAAATAAAAATTCAATGTACATATGCACGTGCTGCACTTGTTTGGAAATTGTGACGTATATGTACATATTAGCTAAAGCAATCAATTAAATCATGATCAAATCGTTTATTTGTTGTAATGATTAATTTCTTATTATCGATATCAATATTATTTTGAAATTTAAACAAAAAACATATATTGATATATTTTTTTCAGCAGCAGCAACAACAGTCATGATCAACTTGAAAGTGAGTGAGAGACAGAGGGAGTGTACATATGTAAATGTTGAAAAAAAAAATAATAACAGGAACATATCATAAGGAAAAGAATAAACGCTATCGGCGCGCAAAGAGACTGTGACAAAAGACACAAGCAAAAGCAGCAAAAGAAAAACAAACATAAATTCAGAAATCATGGAAATTTTCACAGTGACAGCTGTACTATGAACATTGCATTTTTCTTCAGTTTCATATGTATTTAGAGTTTAGTATATACATAAACTAGGATTTATAAGTGGGGTGCCAGGTCTGCACTGCTGTTTACACGTCATTCACGGCGGCGGCCGTGAAAAACCTTAAAATTCAGGTGATCATCCACTCCACCAAGTGACTCGGATGAGGTGGATTCAAGTTGCGTAGGTGGGGTGGGTTTGCATCGCTATTTACCAGTCATTCACGGCGGCGGCCGTGAAAAACCTTGAAAATTTCAGGAAATCACCCACCCCACCTAGCGACACTCCACCGGACACTGCACCTTCCACTTGTTTTTTACACGTCACTTCCTATCTATCTATCTATCTATCCGAGGCTATCTATCTATCTATCTGACTATCTATCTATCTATCTATCTATCTAGCTAGCTATCCGAGGCTATCTATCTATCTATTACTAGTCAGTATAGACTGTATCTATCTATCTATCTATCTATCTGAAATATCTACTAATCTACTTATCTATCTATTAGTATCTATTTATATATATACCTTCCTACCTATCTATGCCGGATTTCACTCGAATTATACAGTGGCAAGGATTTCAACAGACTGATGCCGGATTCATTAATAATAAACCTAATGTTTACCTGTTGATGATGTCTTAATATTAATGTTAATGCTTATTATTGCACTTG